>JAAAKL020004187.1:0-21474 GCA_010016065.2 Carybdea cf. marsupialis auct. non (Linnaeus, 1758) | reverse complement strand
CCTGAAATTTGCAGAAACATCTCAAGCGTCAAGGATCAGTCTCAAGTAAAGCTTTCCTTTTAAGTCACATATATGTCGCAAATTTTATTTTTGTTTCCCTCTCCTGTGAATTATCAGTGTACCTGCGGGTTTATGTACAAACGGGAAGGATGGGAAGGGTAGATAAGTTTTAAGGATCTATTTCCTTGGTCGCCCAGTGTTTGGAAAACCTTCAGCCATCCTGGACATCCTGTAAACAGCTATCCAGTATGGTATGTGTCTGTTATGGGATAAAATGAGGGACTTATTAGATGAGCAAGGTCGTCTGAAATGCCTTATAGTAAATCTTATGCCTTATAGTAAAATAAAAATCCATGTAGTAAATAGAGATATTACGTGTTTGATTCGAATTGAGTACCCATTTTCTTAAAGTTATCTTTAAAGTTGTTGCAATCCTTTTCCTTTCCAGTTTCCTTTTTCCTTTGAAATTTCCAAATGAATTCACTTTATTAAACAGGTGACTAAATATTTTGGCTTGGATTAATTTTTTTCTAACATTTTATTTGATATATTCTCTTGATTTTATCACGTTTGATAGTTCAGTTGGTTCCAAAGAATCATCATTTTTGAATTCTCATCGCTATCATTTTCAATTTTGACACGTTTTGATTCTCGCTGTTCCTTATCTTCTAATCCTATTTTTCTTTCATTTTCATTTCTTTCATTTTGTATTTTCTTTACTTCAAACAATTTCCGCTGGATTCGGGATTGTCTGAGAGGGCGAGGGCATGAATCCTAGCATACCCAATTATTTAGTTTGGGACGAGGGTTAGTGGCGTGAATCTCTAAGCTCAGCCAGAGTCGACCCAGCTGTAAATGGGTACCTGGGGAACTCTAGGGAAGGTAAAGAGGAAGGGTGTGTGAAAGCACAGGATGGTTGGCCCTAGACCCCCATTGCACTTCCTGGCTGAAGGGCCAACAAATGGAGATCAGCACCGCCAGTAGGGACTGTAACCATAGAGTTGTCTAATCTGAGAGCAAAGGCGAAGGTAAGTTTGTCTTATATATATGTTCGTACATTGTAATTGTGTCTTGGTGAAGTGTCAAGAGGCAATGATAAGATGACCTTCTGGATGCTTTAAAATGGCATCAACGTTTTATAAGAATTAAACAAACATACACACGTACACAGCCATTCAGGCTCAATCATGCTCAGACATGCACAAATGTTCGTATGCCCATTTATTAATTTTAACAGGACAGCACAAAGTAAATGGACTAAGGAACTTCTGGAAAGATATAAGAATTTTTCTCATTCTTGCACTAGTTACTTCATTGCCTTAATTTTGTATCATAATGTGTAAGACGCTCGTTTCTACCAATTTAGTTTCGATTTTAAGAAACCATTATTATACTGGGTACATTTACTTTTGTATTTAGACTTGATTCATCAAATTTACATGCGCCTTCTGTTTGGTACGAGCGATCAAAATCAGTGCTATCAGTGGATCAAATGTGCTTATTAATACGCATATAAGATGTCCAAAGCATAACTTTTCTTTAAGATTCGGTACTATCTGTGTTTTATAACCGAAGTATACTTGTAGAAGATGGTATTGTCATGCTGCAGATAACATGCATTTTTGTATTGCTTTAATGTTATTTACAAATTAATAGACCAGATGATGCTTTCCGTAACTGGCAATTTAGATGAAAGTAGATTAGCCAGCGATGATCTAGACAGGGTGATTAGACCATTTTAAGTCAGACATCAATAATGTGAGGTAACAACACATTTAACAGCGGTATTTAAGACAACAAACGTTCTTACAAGTCGTCAATAGATTTTAAAGTGAATTATCACTTTTAATCAACATTTTATTATCTCAATGAACCTAACTTTTGATGGTAGCAAAAGCGGACATACAGTAGAGGGTTTATTGGAAACTTAGTTATTTCTTGTGATTGAATTTCTCAAGGGAATGTTATATGCTGCCCGTTTAACCAAATGGCAGAGATGAACAACAAGTAGTCATGTGTTCTTGGTGAGAAACATAACACAGTATTATTATTGGATATTATGCTCATATTATGTAAAATAATTGATCTCCTTGTCTTCCACCAAGTCATCGACGTCCACCTAGTTGTCAAATCATCAGGTATTCAACCTTGAAACTGCTGTATTTAATGGTAGGCATAGATAGGGTATCCGGCAATTTGGCGAAGGTAAATAAGACAATGATGAAGTAGACAACGGCTATTTGAAATCAAAGTAAAATGAACTATGTTACTTGAAATAGTGAACTTTCCATCGACGCTAAAAATATAATGTAAATGAATTATTTTATTTTATCAGAATCGTCTTCATTTGGATGAACCCAACATTGAATGGCAGTGTAAATGAACAAGATAAAGAGGGTTGATAGGGAACGTAATTAATTTATATAAAAATGTTCTCGAGGGGAAGTGATTCATATTACGTGGTCCCGTGGCTTCTGTAATGTTTTCTCCCAAGTAATTACAATGAAGATTTTCTATCGCGTTATTGAGAATTATCACTTTAGATTCAGAGGTCTTGTGTGATGTTTCCTGCACCAAAGATGGCTACGGAAATTTTTTCATCGCTGTACAAAAAATAGGCGCCGAGGAGTCCCCACTACTATGCCAAGTTTATAGTGCGGCATCCTCAAATCAATCATCATGCCGTGATAGAGTAGCTGGTAATTTGCATTTTACTTAATACTGTGAGTTTCTTGAAATAATCACTGTCGCTCGACTTTCCATCTTACAATAACTTCCATCTAAATTGGCAGAGAAACATGTAACTTGGAAAAGATAAAGGACACATATTTGACATTTTTAAATTTACGGATCTCATTGATAATCCCCATTTTATTGTATAAATAGCCCTTCTAATGAGGATCCTGGTCTTCTTCAAATGTCCAAATGATCACCATTGCTTTTATGCAACGGACTAGCATGGAGTGGTTTTGAAATCAAGGAGGTTGTAGAAATTATACATGTATACATAAAACAAGGGGAGTGTCAGAGTACAAATTAGATTTATTGCTAAAAGAAGTGTCACCCTTGTCGAGAAATGTCGCAAGGGAGGAGAAGAGAAGACACGTTTTACAATGACCGGCATGGAGTATGACATAAAATTATCAGAAACAACCTTGGAATTTAGAGATCGACCTGTAACCTAAAGAAAACCTTCTTCCAAATTATTATTTGTTCTAAGTATCGTTGTCTAATTTACCATAGGTAAATTTATATTATTTAAATTGTTTTAATTACCTTATCATTGGCTAAATTACATGGACTCCGTAAGAGGTAACAGATAAAAGTGCGGAAATTTTAAATGTCACGTTTACAGTTTTGTGGTAAAGAGTGATAGGTTTAATTGTCATAGTCTGGAGCGTTGGATTATGATTCATATAATGTAGTTTACTTTTTGTAGATTCTTATACAAGCCATGCGTAGGCAGTACCAATACCACGTTCCGGCACATTTAACACCTATAAAGCATTTAATAAAGAAGTTACATAGAGGGGAGAGTGTGCCAGTGAGAAGACAATTTCAATACGGCAATCACAGCAGACTCATAGAGTACATTAGTGTTAGACTTATGTAAGGTACTATTTTTTACGTTTCAGTTAGATCGTATCTTAACCAGGAATCAACAGTTTTAAATTTGAGTTATAGTTTATTAGTTTGTCAGGTGGTTAGCTAGGCTTTTTGGTTTTAATCCATCCTTCTTCTTTCCATGTTTCCTTTTCTTTTTTTTACTATCTAACGATCCTCTTGATGACTTTGTTGTGTATAGTCTTTTGCTAGTTTAGCGGCTTGTTATTATGTTAGTTAGGTTACTCCTTTGTTTGCTTACATTGCAAAGACGTGTGCATTGTATTGTGACTCCAATTCTTTTGCAATAAGTTTATGCGGGTTCCTGTAATGTAGATATCATTTACTTATTAGAATCTTTTTCCTAGATAGTACATGAAATTTATCTGTTAAGTCCTTAAGCGAATTAGATAGACTTGGTTAGCTATACTTAAGATATTTCGTTGGTTGAGCAGGTGAGAGGAGATTGTCCCGTCGAACTGTCTCCGTTCAAATGACTTAGGATCAAATGTATTTCAAATATAACTTTTCCAGGTATTATCTACTTGGAAACATTTTAGAAGTTTAACAATAGATTTCTTTGATAAAAAACGTTTAGTTCCAATATTATTCAAACAACTATATTGGTAAGTTGGGAGAGAGTGCCACCAGCCACTTTCAGCATTAGATATCTATTGACAAAAGATCTGTTGACATATACTACATCACCGTAAAAGAATAGATAACTTTAAACTGCTTACTTTCTTACACCTTTTGCTTTATATAAATAGTATTATGATGAAAGGTAGTAAGCTGCCAAATCTATAGTTTTTCCCAGAGCAGTGTAATCACTTTTTTGGTATGTCCTGCAACAGCCTGGAATGCCCTAAAAGGAAATACCCTACAACGTACTTGAGATATTTTAGAGTAATCAAAGTCTCAAATTCACCAATAACGCTAATAAAAAACTTTTAATAAATTGCTCAGAAATCCCAGAAATTACTTACTGCAAACTTCCAACCAACCAAGAAACTCATCCAATCATATCTCGGAGGTAAAATCGCGGCAAAACACTTGAAAACCACACAACCTCTAAAATATGTTCGCCTGAAAATCTCAAAATTAAAGACGGCGCCAGGATAATCAGTTGCGTCTAGAGCGATAAGTTTTTGAGACATAACTAGAACAGAACCTGGCGTCATTCCCTTGAAATGGAGTTTTACCCATCAAATCGGTAATGAAATCGCTTCAGTGTAAATATGAGAGTATGAAAAGGTCTCAGTTTACTCCATTTGACAACATATGCTGTTATTGCTTCCACACAATGCAGGGCTATGCGTCCCTAATAAAAAATATCCTAAACATGCTGTATATTAAGGGTCAAAAAAGCCCTCCGCATACACTATAACGATAGGTTCGTTAACAACAGATTTGTTCTCTATAAAAAACGAAGTAGCAAGGGCTCCTACTTGAGTCAGGCATAAAAAGCGTGATTTAACAGGGGACTTGATAATCATTTCATCAAGTTTGCAGTTCTTATACTTGGTACTCATGAAGGATCTCTAAGAGTACTTAAGATACAGCCTTGCTAGGGCGAGGAGAAGCTCTGCTTTATTCTAAGAGAGGTAACACTAACATTACTGTAGTTCAAATGAAATATGGACGGGCAGTACCAGAAGAGTAGCGGCTGATAAGAACAATTGTGAAAGGCTTTCAAAATTGGTTCTCACAACCTAAAGTACTTGTGGAGCTTCACACGCTTCAATTTGTTATTAAAACTACTTTGATTTTCCTTCGGAGATGTCCTTTTTGTAGCAAGTGCAGCGTGCTCGTCATTCAAAGGATATACGGTTACAGAAACACTTGAGAATCACTGCAATAGGTATTTCCAAAAAAAATATAATAGCGAACATCTATTTCTCTGTTTTGCAGGATGAAATCCTTAAAATTCCGGATCTTCATTGCAAAGTGCTAACCAGATCACTTGCATATATCTGTTAAACTGTTTAATAACAAGCGTGCCATGTGATGATTTTAAAATGTTATATAGATGTAAGAGCGTTTTCTTTAGAGTTTCTAAAAAATGTTTGGAATCTACATCACCTTTTGAAATCGGATCGACAATCTCTGGAAATGCCATTTTCAAAATTAGGTAAGGAGAACCTGTAGAATCAAGCTTTGTTGTTAACAATTTACGCTCTAAGAACAAAGCAAATGAAACAAAATAGTTTTTCGAAGCAATATCATTAGCAATGACGCTTGATAATTTCGATAACGGCTGTAAATCTGTAATTTTCTTGCAATCCAGTACAGAACCACCAGTAGCTAAAAGGGATACTGGCTTAAGCTGTAATACCACTACTACACAATCAAAATCTGTTTTTATCAAACAGATATTCTACAGTTATCAAAACATTTACTTGTATATGAAGAAAAGGTCTTAAAAGCATTAATGACGCCAACATACATTACTTTGCATTCTTAACTAACAGTTAATTATAGTTTACTTCTCTATTCATTAACGTCGTTAAATGGAAACAGCTTGGTTTATTTTACCGTTAAACTGAAAATCGGGTTATTATACTGTTAAACTGAAAATTGCACAATATCTTTTAAATGACTGTTTAAAAATTGGTAAAACAGTATGTGATCTAACCCAGGACTAATTCCTCTCGATCAATTCACATTGTCCTGGTGGACTTTTGTGACTCACACTTTGATATCTATAATCTGCTACGTAATACCATAGTTGAACAACTTATGCGGAAAGCAGATAAAAGAATTGAGAAGTGCATGAAAGAGATAACTTGACATTAAATTTATTTCTAAGTTTCTTCTTATCCTGGACGTATACATTCTTCCAACTCATTCCTAGCGTTCCTTTCTACATACTATCTTCCATTTCCTCTTTTGCTTCTCCGTTTTCTATCTTAATCTCCAAGATGGCGCTTGGTTTTCATAGTTTTGGAATACGATGTGCCTCCACTTTGTAAACTGAGTCATGTTCAGAGATACATTATAATGGAGGAAGAATTTTGAAGAGATAGAGCGGCATGTCACCAACTGGATTCGAGCCCACGTCAACACATTCGCAGCATGGACTGTGACAACTGAGCGGGGTGGCGTCTGTGGATAACATATTTTATTTCTCTAGTTGCCAATTTAGCTCCCAATACTCAAATAGTGGACATCGACAACCAGCTCTAAGCAGTTTTGGAACAAACCTCTCTTCACAACGTAACTTGATCATGAGAGGACTGCCCGCTGGACCATTATTCTATCCAAAGCCCATTGAAGGGGAATATGCTCTGCGTCACGCAAATCAAAATTCTCGGAAGCGGAATCAGCTCCCATAAAATTGATTTTCTAACAATGAGAGTCGGTAATGCAGCAAAGCTACGGAAGAAAATACGTTTTGACCATTGTTTAACATAGTAAATCTGTAGGTTAATGGAAAGTTTTATTCACGTATGTAAACATTTCTGTGTCGATTCCAATTCCCTGTGGTGTCAAACATCTTACAACCGAAAGCTAGGTTCCTCTTAACCTGCTTTTTCAGTATGTTCATTGTAAATCTTTGAATCTCTAACCTTAACAAACCATGAACTCAAACGTTTTGACTAGTTAGGTCCGACACCATTTTCAATATGTTAATTTTATATCACGTGGTGATGAAGGTAAAGCTGCTCTTGACCCAGTATTATTGTTTGTTAAGTCACCATAGAATCCGCAGGGATACCTTGTTTCTGGTGATTCGATAGAAGTGACGGAACAGCTCACACTGAGAGTTCAACGGGTTTTGAATTAGACTTCAGACTTCAAACAGGATGCGAAAAACTGAGTTAAGCTTAAAAATTGTATCGAGTGGGAGGACATCCTCTGCGAATCTAACACTCAGCTTGTATAATCTTGATATCATTTAAGTTATCTACCAATGTGCAGAAGGTGTTTTCTACTGTTTACATTATAAAACCGGATTTTTTTGCAGTAATACTTGAAAAATTTGAATTGTTTTAAATAATGTGGCAGACAAAACATGATTGTGATACACAATGCCATTTAAAGTTCAATTACAGTTTAATTCTTAATTGATGCGAAGACAACACATCGATATCTATTTATTTACAGTTTAAGTTCCTAGTTAAATATGAACATATTTTCCTCAACCAATCCCGGAATGGATCACACGCATAGATATTGTAGCAAGACCAATTGGATTTGACTTATCAACGTGATCTTAATTGGTGGCATATGCATTCAGTCGATAATTATTAGAAGTTAGGGAAACACTTTCTTGTAAAATATTTAGAGATCAAGTTCCTAATTTTTAGCATGCATTTGTCTTACTTATCTTCTTTAGGTGGTTAAAATAGCGCACGAGTCAAATCAATCTAGCCCTTTGTTATCCTAGATATCATTTGATAATCCAATTTCCATCCAACATAAAATTTGGTTATATGCTAATATGATCATTCTTGCTATGTTTGGTATGTTATAAAGAATATTATTGAACGAGTTGTTATTAAAGATCGTAGATCAAAATTTTGACATTGTCAACCAACATAATGATTTGTATAGATTCCTTTTTTAATTTATTTGTCTTACTGAATCATGAATTAAAACACATTGTACTGCATCCTCAGTTCTTTGTGTATTTCTTGTTAGTTTACATATTCACCGGCCTTAACTGTCTAATTACTGCAAGATTCTCAAATTCCTGGCTTTCATTCACTTACGCAATGAAAGTTCTGTAACTTGTATCGCACAATCACATTTCTGAACGCAAGGTTGTTATACTTTTAAATTTTGTTGTAAAAGTGCAATGACTACAACGTATATTTTACTTATACTGTCTAATTACTGCACAACAAGGAAAATTGTCATAGCGATGTAAAAGACAGTGTAAGAAGCGATAATTGTAGGAATTAACTATTTCTAGGGTTTCTTCATTGTCAAACATTCTTGTGCCTGCAGCAAAGAACGTGGTGATCAAGTTATTGTTTGTAAAATTTATATTTGGTTGCTTTGAGAGACACTGAGCAAAGCAAACTACTTTACGTATGTCACATATCGTAATAAGGTAGTCTAAGGTCAGTGATGACGAGAAAAAATATAACGGTTACTTCTTCACTTCATGATTTATTAAGTAGGTAAAATATAGTATACAATAGCGCTTATACAACTAGAAAACCTCAACAAGAAGCTCTTTAATCACTCTTCATATGTTGAGACTATTCTTAAAGGGCATTGGAGTAGCCAATGCTCTTCTTTTTTAAAAATGCTTCTTTTTATAAGGAAAACAGTAGAGATAACTTTGAAAACACAATGACAAAGAAGATAAGAAAGTTGAAGCGTAGTCGATCAGTGAAGCTATATCGAAAATTCCAAAAGTTCAAGTGCAGTTCTATTTATAATCTACCATCCTATAAAATTACAAAGTAGAGTTATTTCGTTTTGGTTTTTTTTGGCTATGAAAGAAATCCTATGCTCTCATCTACAGACCACCTCACAATGTTTATCAAGTAAGTTTATTTTTTCAGTAGTTATAATTGGATACCTTTTGCTAATGCACAAGTTACATACACACCACTGCACGTTCAGGGAGTTTTACAATACTTCACCTTAATGTTCTGCTCATTCAATTTTCAGATATATTTTTATAGCTCAGTTTAAAGCCTGCATTTCACACTGTTAAAGGGCTTAGTATGGTTCCTGAGGCAGTCCGTTATAGTCAATACTAAATGGACCAATGTATACCTGTTCCCGATCTTATGCTGTTTCTGTTATCTGAATATCGTAAACTGTATCTTTAGTTTAACATTTACTTTCTGGATGGAAATTATTTCTATCCCAGCAGTTGAATCTAGGGTTTCTACTCACAACATCGTTTTGTTGACAAGTAATCTGAGTGTTGGGCTAATCAAAAATACTTCTACAGTTTGCATGAACACTTTCCATGTACACCTTTTGGCTTAATAAATGTCCTCAATCTTACCTAGACTGACGTTAAACGTACAGTGCAGCAGGGTCTATTTCAAAACGCAGAATAAAATGACGTGAAAGGTAATTCTGAGAAGTTAAACATTTGTACCAACTTATCATATCTTTGACTATTGATATCTTTATTTCTTTTATTTAGATACTAATCAACTACGAGCAGGAGCTCGAATCAGTTAATCAGGAAAGAAGAGCGGTGGGAATAGAAAATGGAAAGCTTAAACTAGGTACTAACACAACAAATTCTTTAAATACTTGCAAAAATGCTGTCTTTATTATTTCGCCTTTTCCGATACCCCCCCCCCCCCCCCCCAAAAAAAAAAACCAACTTCGTAAGGGTTTTTTAAAGCATGATGCCACACATCTTGACGTGATTTAATCTTTTATGTTTTAAATGACAAAGAAGAGGATGAATTAAGGTTTATAAAAATTTAACTTTATCGTGTATACAGTAAGTGCTCACTTCTTTTTGAAATTATTGATGGTTATAGACTGTCGATAAGTATTTAGATACTGGAAATAGCAAAAATCGTATCCCTATTTTAAGAAATAGAAAATCAAAAATGATTCTTCCCATGAAATCTCGTGAGATGCCGCTGGCTTTTGTATTAACATGCCCTATACGACTCACTCTTAGTATCATTAAGAATATGTCCCGCCCTTTTCAATTTGCCTCGATTGTGTGTTGGAGCTATAATATATACAGTAGTTTGTTGGTGGTACAAAACGATAAAACTGCACGAAATAGCGACAACATTTTAGTAATGTTTTCGCTATTTCGTGCAATATATACTGTCCCATTATTTTAAGAATTGCTAAGTTTTGGATAATTTCAATAGCAACTGGATGTGTAATGTTATTGATTGCAAATTTTCGTATACGGTAATTGCTGGAAACCGATGCCTTTCAGTTCGATAGCTGTCTATTATCGTTGAATTGCATACAAACTGTTATTTAAATCATCATTACTATCATTATTATTTTTTCTTTCTTTCTTCCTTACCTTTTGCTTTGATTCATTCCAGCTAATGTTTTAACGTCTCAGTTAGTTTACAAATGCGTATTTACGAACATTAACACCTTCATGGGTCCTACTGATGTTGTAAATGATGCGATGTTCATACCCACTGTATAATGTCTTGGCCCTCGCCGGGTGAAAGCAAGGACATTAGAAATAGTCTGGAAATTTTTAAAATGGTTGGCTGGTAAAATTTGAGAATATGAAATAGTGGGCTCTGAAATTGTCAGATTAGGAAGAATAAAATTAAGTCTAAAGGAGCAACTTATCACTTTCCTTATGGTATTACGTATCAACTCCTTAAAAATCATAGTGCTATATCATGCCCCTGTTCCAAGGTTTGACCTATCAATAATAAGTTTAAAGCGTTTCTGAAGCTACGTACCCTACCATACTTTTTATGTGCATCAATTAGCCCAGTTTGATGAATTCTAGAAGACTAAATTAATTCTGGCCAATTTAGGACATTGAGAAGCTAAAGTTAAAACAAGATACAAATCTGAATCTTCACTATCGAGCAGTTGCCCTTAATGTTGCTGCATTAATTTGTATGTTTGTCGTTCAAATCAAGGGGAAAGGAAATTTGATGTGGTCTCTGATGTGGTAATTTTGTTAGAGTTTCATTTATTTAGCAACAAGATATTTTAAACTGCATTTAATCAAAACTAGAAGAGATTTGTCGATGCTATTTTCTATCACTGTTTATATGCCACCTAAGATGAACTAAATGAAGTCTTTAAGCCTTTTGGTCTATTTGTTTATCTGTTAGCTGTTTCTTCTTGAAGTGAATGACCAAAAATATTATCATTAGATTCCCATGAAATTTGGTACCCAAGGAAGAATTGTTTAAATTATTAAAGCCGAATACAGAAAAGCTATTAAGGGACTTTCCAGCTTCATCTCTCTGGCTCAGATAGAGTTTATAAAGAACATTGAGAAGGCAAATGATACCCAATATAGCGACGGTTTGTACGTTTCATATATAAAAACGTGATTGAAGTATACCCCAGGCAGTGAGCCCTAGTTTACTTGATTGGATACGTAGCTGTTGTATTTGTTATCTTCATAGCCTTTTTAAAGCTAATTATTTTTCTTCTGAACACTTCGTGACTCCACATAGATATTTTCTTATGAGACCCATTTCTCTTGGTTTTCATTATCTCGCTATAAAGAGATCTACTCAACCTTAAAAGATTGTATTTCTTTACATCTAAGACTTGGAAGACGAGTAGAGCCGTTTGTTATTTTATATCTTATTTTGGTATTGCTTCATAACTTCAAAACACATACACGAGCTGAAACAACGTGTTCAAAAATCCATTATTAGAATATTTTGGACTATAAAAACTGATTTTCAGATTAAAACAAAATTGACTGTTAAAATGGGAAATTGATCTTAAATACACAATCTTTTATGACATGTAGTACTAAATCATGCATATTTAAGAAATAGTTAGGAACTCTTCGTAGGGGGATGGCTGATGTCATTATCACAAAAATTATTAAAAACTGTTTTTCAATTTACTTTTGAATGAATTTGAGCAAAAGTCAGAAAGTTTAAAGAAAATCGGTGGTGTTTTTGGTGAGGCATCAGTTAAGATACCGAACCGTCGCCCCAAAAGGCCATCCTTAATCTTGATGTGGTTGATGTAAAGCGCAAACTGATGAAAAGCTTTTAATCCTCCTTTATGTTGATGAGATTTGATAATCCATGTAGGATACGCGGGTAACTTAAATGGAGCATATAAGAAAATTAAGAATGTGTTCATTTGAGGGTGTTTGTGTTCTCACTGCAGCATACTGCCTGGTTAATGCCACAAAACTGAACCTATCTATTTTTTTGACTGACTAAAAAGTATACTTTCAATACCAACTGTACTTCGAGAAAAAGCGTTGCTAATCAATTTGCTAAAAGAGTCGAAATGTCATGTAGAGTGCACATGGGTAAAAAGCAGCGTAGAAAAAAGGGCGAAAACTTTGCAAATTTGTACTAAAAGGCGCCCGTATATTTCTAATCTTTGCTCTTGAAAACACCAACAGGTTATTATATACCATTGATAAAGAATTGATGATTGGATACCGAAAGATAAAGCTGTGTGACAGTGTTAGGCCTTAGAGAATTTTGAGGTCTCCGCTTATTATTTGCCCAATGTAATGACTAAAAAGCAGCCTAGTGGAGGAACCATTTCGAAGAGCTTAATAATGGAACATTCTTCAATCACAGTAAAAACCGTTAATGTAACATGTAACATGTTCTCCTGCCTGTCTCTAAGTTCTAAGAATCAACAGAAATCAGCTTGAATAGCCTTTAAATAAATCAGTCCATGCTCTTGTCAGCCACATTCGGTCTATAACTATGACGTAAGCGTCAGAGGAACCCAATGTTACAACCCAACTGCCAGTGAGGAGAAAAGGTGTCAAAGTAAAATTTTGAATAGAATGGTCGGCATTAAATTGGTGCCATGGCCTTTTGTAATCTTGTACCAGCAAATAAAGGGCAGTAGGGTACTCTTCGTTCTTATATCGGAGACAACATGAGTAGATCAAGTTAAGGCAACTTTAAGCTTTAATTGAGGTGTCTCTTACAGTTTTCGAGCATTGTCTCTGTTTTGCTTATCTGTTTGTTAAGTCGCAGTCTACAGAGTTTCTAAAACCAGTTACCATAATCTCATTTTAGCATACGATTATATCCCTAGCAAGGGAATTTTTGATGTGATTCAGAGATAAGTCCCTCTAAATCTTCAGCTTACAACAAAATATCTTGTACCCCTATCGACAAATAGACACAGGCTCTGCTGTGCACACAATGCGAAGAGCATAAAACTGAGACATACAATATTGCTTTAACAGCTTTTGTTTATCTCTCAATTTACTTGTAGTGCTGCAAGATGCTTCCACAAAAGAACAGGTAATTATAGAATCAAAACTTTTCACATATAATGTATAATGTCATTTATCTTTAAAGAATTGTCTTTACTTTCTTTTCTAAGAACTTAGGTAAAATACGCAAAATATAAATTTGCAAGTAAGGTGGACATCAATTTCATTACGTGAAGATCAACAGACGCAGTAAAATGACTACTATCGTTAAGTACTTAAAAATTCTTAATGACTGATTTTTAATAATTGATAAGGTAACACTTTCGTTGAAATGCTTCATTTAGACCCTATTTTTCTCTTTTAGTACTTTTCTTTATCAATATTACCCTGGTAATAATACCTCAAATGACATCTTTTTATTTTTCTCATGGTGCGTCACCTGCCACCTCCTTCTTTATTAGATGTTGTTTCTATATCTTTTAATAATAACAAGAGATGAATTGCTTTTACATCTTGGCATCTTGATCAACATTATTTAGTGTAATAGGCGTATAAATAATTATTTATCGATGCAACTGTTTTGTCTATTGAACCATCCTCTTGCTTCTATTAGGGTCCTCGAATCTATTTGGCTGTATAGGCAGTGTTTTGCACAATCGCTATCCACCATGTTAAAGCAAGGCGTAGACGTGCAAATGACATTACCAACGTAGTGGAGTTGAATAACATATTTTCTATAGCTTTTGGTCTTTGTAAAAGACTGATCCTTAAGAACTAAGCATTAAAATAAATTGTTTAATTATGAGCCCATACTGGTAAATGTTGGAGTCACAATGAGTCTAAGTTTCACCTTTATCTTATGTATGAAAAAACA
The DNA here is from genome assembly GCA_010016065.2 of Carybdea cf. marsupialis auct. non (Linnaeus, 1758). Taxonomy (NCBI): domain Eukaryota; kingdom Metazoa; phylum Cnidaria; class Cubozoa; order Carybdeida; family Carybdeidae; genus Carybdea; species Carybdea cf. marsupialis auct. non (Linnaeus, 1758). The sequence continues at coordinate 7,183 of JAAAKL020004187.1, read as the reverse complement.
ACTAAAAGGGTAGACCAGTTAAAAGGGGGAGGGGGGATGATTCCACTATTATTCAAACTTCTTTACTTCCTGGACACATGAGCGCCATACAGGACATACGCCACCCATCTTATAACTGCTACATTTATCTCAAACTGCCATAGGCATGTTACCTGCTCTTGCTCTTGCAATAGAGTCTTAACTGTACTTTCCTTGTATGTGCATTGGTCTTTATCACTGTAAATTGGAACATAATTTTATTAGAGTCCAGTAAACCAATATCATTCTAACTCACATATATCTTTTATAGCTTCTGCTATGATACCACTGTCCCTCGATAATTCCTATTTGTTATCATCACATTGGGAATAATATACTTTTAACTTAATAAAAAAGCCTAGACGTTTGGTCTAATACAATCAAATACCCTACAGCCACTGTAACCCTTGCAATTAACACTATCTTCTTCAGGTCCTTTTAAACCAGTTGAAACTTGCAGCTGCTGAGAAGAACGAGTTAGTAAGTCACTCAGTTTTATACCTTAGCTTGCGTTTGTCCTTAGTGCAAGAATAATACTTGTGACAGAAAGATTAAAGATTGTACTTGATAAAAAAAGAGATCTCTTCCACTACCAGGTCTTTCACTCATTACCAGAGGTAATCATATTCATCAACATAACCCTTGCAATTTTCAAATTTTTGCGGTGAATAAAAAATTGTGAATAATGTATGGTCTTTCTTATTACTCTCTGTGAATCCACCACAGGTTACTAATAGGTGACATCTTTATCAAGAGTTCCCTGCAATATTTCGACTTTTCTCTCTCATGTTAAATGCAAAGATAACTGAATGGACTAAAATATGTTTTATATATTCAGTCGCTAAATTGCTGAGATATTTTGAGCTCGGTAAAGCCAAAATAAACACGTTTTAAATCTTTTCCTTCATCAATTTTTACTTAGTGGTAGGTGACTACTTTTATGGAATTAATAGTTAGATTAGTAGTTTTGCTAACCTTTCACTGCTTTTTAGATAATTGTAGTAAGGGATTATAAGAATGCATTCTGTCTTATTTTTTGCATCATGATTTGTCGGAAATTGGTTTATGAATAATGCAGTAGTTGCAATGGAATATCCCTGATCCCAAATAGAATTCTCATATAATGCCCTCAGAAAAGAATCTCCAGACTTTAATTTATTGACAAAAATAATAGCTTGCGAAAAGAGCTGTGGATGCAAACTAGACACGTGGAAATAAAATAGACATGTTTCGACCTTGAGATTACTTGCAGTTGTTTTTGTTTTCTAGCTCTTACTATAAGTTAAAGTTGTATTAAATTTTCCTTTTCCATTGTCATTCCTGAGGTAAGGCTTCATCATACTTACTGTGGAACCTGCACACATAGTTTACTTCGTCTTCGTTGATTTGAATTCCGGCATTTTGCATTAACACATAGTTGCTACTTTTTTATTTGTTCAAACAAGTAGACATATGTTACTTTAGGTTTTATAACTCAATGATTACTAAACAGCAGGCAGATTATGAGTTTAAAAATGATCAATTATAAACTGAGATGATCTCATTATCTTATCAATCAGAGATATGAAATTAGTAGCAGCGTTTGTGTGACACAATGTCAGGCAAACACAGAGAGGTAATAACTCAATGGCCTGCGAAAAGGTCTACTTGGCATAACACTGCAAAAATATTCATACAAGAAGCCCTGCCCAGAGGCTATTATTGCTTTCTGCTTTTACTAGCGTTTTGCAGCTTAACCATACCAACGAGAGTGGTTCCCCTTTTAAACAAGTAGCATTTGTCTGAATACTTCCAATAATGATTGGGAGACGTGTAATGATGTTGGGTCCTTCAAGGTGGGTATTTCCACGTTGTAGCTGTAAAAATGCATGTAGTGTCAAGAGAATGCCTAAATGCGCAATGACCTTGTTAAGGGTCTTCAGACATTTTAGCGATGAAACGATGCCGAGAATCCTACTCACCCAATAGTCGTAGAACCGCAGAGAGAAACCAACCGAAGTGAGCGTGTGTAAAATAAACGTCAGTAATGGTGTCACTAGGAAATTATCTTTCAGAAAATAAATGAGCTTTAAAACAAGGACAATAAAGGACGAGATGGCCTGACTTTACCAATAAGATTTTATAAAATGAGTATATTTTGAGTATGTTTACTACAAATAAAGAAAAACATTGCGTTGCGTTCTGGCCTGAGATGCCAACCCCACACTGTTTTTTCATCACCCAACATCAGCTCTCATATTTAGGGTTGTGACTTGAAAATTTTACTACATTGATCGTGATTGAAAGACATGATTTTAGTTAAATCGATAGAGTAACGTACTACATAGTAGCTGTAATTTGTAGTAGGTGCATGGAAACAGCATCTTCAATGTATATGTTGTCAAGATCACTGTAATCTTTGGTTTCAATAACTACCTTTTGTTGTTCCAAAACCCTCACTGATAGTGCCAGGGTTCATCTACCTGACAATAGGTATTTAAGAACGTAGTCGTAACGTATTACCAAGATGTTTTTCGTAATAAATAATTGATAAGTTATGACTCCAAAACACTTTCAGCCGTGTCGCCCTGAACCATAGTTTTCTTTGTGACATGTAAAGTAAATATAAGCCTGACTCGACGATTCTCTCGTGTTATCACTTGTACTAAAAATCTGGATGTCTGATAATTTCTGTTAGGAAACAATCCAACATTACCGTCAACAGCAACTTAATGATAGTTCATATAAGGTACGACTACACTTGCAACAGTTGTGTAGGAAAATTTATGTATATATGTATGTATGTATGTATGTATGTATATATGTATTTAGATAATGCCTCTTAACTATAACTTTCAGCAAACAATTTCTTATCAGCTCCTCATAACAATCAGATTTACTGATTTCTAACGTTGCGCGGTTTACAAACAATTCAAACGTTAAGGTAATGAAAGCGACATATTTAATCATGGCAATCACTGTTATCATAATAAATGTCGATATATCAATTATAGTGTACCCGTCTAAGATAATTTTCATTTTGAAAACCCATCTTTAATTCACTGGTAATCCTAGTAATTCTGTATTTTATTTACCTGTTAATATCGTAAGTGAAAGGAAAGTGGTGTACATTTCAAAAGGTTCTCAAGTCTCCTTAAGGTTTCCTTGTTACTTTTTAAGCTATATTGTCTTCCTCCGCCTCGAAGTAAATCTTTTTCTGAAGACAAATCCTAGAGCAACAGATGGGGTAGTTGAGCTGGTGTACTCCTCAATTTGTATCCTTAGTTTTCTGGTTTCATACCATTGAAGTAAGTATTATTTTATTTTATGGGCAAATGCACCATCAATGAGCTGCAAAGGGAACAACTGACAAATATTAATGTATTTTGTTGCAACCATTTAGCTAATCAATACTTCTATATTTTGTATATGACCTGGTAAAAATAAAGTTGTCTTTAAAAGGTTTTAATAAGAGAATTAAGAACTTAATATCAGACCTCCTTTATGCTAGTAATTTTTCTTAGCACCTCATTCTCAACGTTTTGATTTTTTAAAGCAGAGTGATACAGAAACATTCAGTTTATTGGTTGTTTTCAAAACCATACAAGCGGTGAAGAGATAAAGATTATAATTGTACTTTTTTATTCTTCAACAAAACTACAAGGATCAAAAAAAGTTTGCAAATTATTACCTGTCATAAAATATTTGTAAATTATGGAATTATACTAAAATATTCTTGGAATCTAGGAGTTTTAAAAAACTTTTTCAGATAGGAGTGGGGACGGATCGCGTTATGTTAGAAAGGCAAACAGAGTTTACCCTATGACAATTTAGAATTTACTTTCCATTTAAACTTTTATTTTGATTTGATTTGTTTATTTACCATTTTGAGCCATGGTAATTGACTACAAGCTAACTTGTTTTATTTTTGTTAGTCGCAGATGCTTTCTTCGGAAAGTTATTGCTTATAGACATCTTATACAGTCAACAACGTTCCATAATTATTTACCAACTTAAACACTCTTGATACATAACAATGGCTAACACAGAAGAGAGGTGTTCAAGTAGGATAGACTCTGTTACATAGAGAGAGCTAATGAGGCACGACGTGACACAGGTTGGGAGTACAGCTTTACTGTATTATTGTTTTGTTGATAAATTAAAGCTTCATTGTGACAGTCATCCATTGCTCAGACTATTTTTGGGTCACTTCTCTAAAATTGATAGAACCAGAGTCTTGAAATTGACACACTAAAAGATAATGCCAATATATATATATATCAGAAATTAATAACACAAAATAACTTAAGTCAGTTAAACATCCAGCTCTCATATCAATTTCTTTCCCTTTCTCTTCCTCTTTAAAACCTTAGAATATCTACAAAATACAAATTAAGGAAGAATCTGTTTATCTCTTCTTCCATAACGCAGAGGTGAGACGACTAAATGTATTGCTACAGATCCTTATCTGTCTTATTTATTTTTAACATTTATTATCTGTCACTTATTTCTCAAAGTATTACTGGATCCAAGCATTTTAGGATTAGTGACTCAAGCATTTCAAACTTTCGTCCTTGATATGAAATACATTTTTGAGTTTTCAAAATGAAAAATGCACTCATTTTGGGAACTACGTATAAATATAGTTTTGTTAACTAGAAAATATTCCTCCGTCCCTAAGAAGGATCTGTTATTTCACAGTATGTGATAAAGAAAAGCTTATCACGGTCTTAGTTGAACTCTTACCTTGGCAATGATGTAACTGACTTTGAATCCAGAAGGAGAGAATAATTGATGAGTGAAGGATCATCGTCATTATTTGTGCAATCTTCTGATGATAGGCAATATATTTAAGATATTATGAAAAGAAGTAAATGATACAATTTTGTTGATCTTGATACAACATCTTTGTCCCTTGTTCAAATAGGAACAAGACCAGCGACCTCGTGTAGTTGCTCGTAGTTATGTAAAGCTTTCACAGTGACCAGTTTTCCCTCCGTATACATTGAATTAACTAATTTAAAGCTACAAAGCTTTGACCACATCAATTATTGATTCCTGCAGATAGCTCTAATAAAGCATCTACGTTTCACATATACTAACGATACAATAGCTGGACGGGCAAGTGAAATATGGCTTCTGAAATTATGATTCTGAAAGCTTCATTCTCTCTCTCTGCATGAACTATTTGACAAGCAAAATATGTTTATCCCATCTGGATACGTAACCCTCCCAATGGATATTGCCTGAACATTCGTTAATCATTTCAAAACAAAATCGAGTGAATAAATTTTCAAATACTATTTCAAAGCGACCTATATTCTATGCTTATCGTTGCTGTAAGAAGGTATTCAAAGAGGTGATTGGGATAATGGAACAAGAAATAATATCAGTGGCTGTCCAAGAAAAATGATTTTGGATAATTATCAGAAAGACAGAGAAATGAAATAATAACGAAACTCAAATTTTAAAGTGTTCGAATGAATCTGTGGTGAAATTGCATGTGGAGGAACCTTTGAAGATTTCTGTGAAGTAGTTGGATGGTACAGGGTTGGGTATTGCGCTGTGACTGTGAATCGTGACAAACTGAAGCAACCATCTCAATCATTCTAAAGTCCAAAACCCCGCATAAAAATTATTGAACGCATATTATCTTTGAAACGCTTGTGTAATAAAAGCCCTCCCTACCTGTGCTATTTGAGATAGTTCTTCCCCTAAATAACGCACTGGTAGCGTTACAGTAAATTTTTGTCTAATTAATGTCGAAACCTGTGTTGCAAAGTTTTATATACGCCACCCTCTGTGTTCGTTTGATAAAGCACCCTTATTAAATAGTTTACGATTAATAAATGCCCTAGTTTTATTAGAGGTTTAGCTTGTCGCATTTAGTGGAGTCAATAAATAGTTCTCGGTAACTCTGTAAAGGAGCAATCGTAATAGGCAATTCTCCAACAACTCAGTGTTATTTAACATGGGTATCGACAAAGTGTATCCCCTTCCTCGGAATGAAAATTCCATCTTGCAAACCTCAAAGGATTTAAGAGAAATTGGAAAATAGAAGATATTCTATGTTAATCGTTAGAAAATGTTGTTGATACTGAGTAACAGTACCTCACATATTAATAGACGGAAATTTTTTTATTCTAGGCACAAATTTTCTGATTCTAGACGCAGATTTTCTGATTCTAGACGCAGATTTTCTAACTTTAGCATATTTTTTTTAGAGATTTCGGTACAAAAATTAGCGTTTTGATTTGGCATAAATAAAACACAGCCAAGGGCGTTTAATATAGCATCTACGAGTGAAAGGGTGAGCACGGCTCTTATTTTCTCTGCAGACCATTTCAGACGTTCAAAGCCTTGCTAAAAGGCTGTTAAAATATTTAGAAACATGTTGCATTAGCTTCCTTCTTTCTGATAAGTCTTTTCAACGACCATTCCCCTTGAACACTGCTTGTGGCAGACATGACGACGAAGTCAGAAAGCAGATGAGGTGATGGGGTGGAGAGTAAGGCCAGGAGAATGTACCTTACACTATAGCAATATTTTGCAACCAATACAGTTTTTACCCTTCTGAGCTCTATTGGGTGTGCACTGAACCCTAAGAGCATTACGTATCTCGCATATTTACAGTTCAAATTACCGATGCAACTTTATGTTTCGGTGTTGTGCAAATTAACTTTGACCATTTTCCCCAAACTTCGTAGTTTAGTCAAAAAGAGTCCACTTAACCCCCTTAGGACTCTACGGGTGTCAAATTTAAGTAAATAAATTATTTACACCTGTAGGATTTTAAAACAAATAAATTAGTCAATTGTCAAGAAAGACTAATAAATATCTTTCATTCTGCGAAACAGAGTGATTTTGACAGTCTTTTTTGCTATGAAAAGGACGTTTTTAAGTACGACAATATAGAAGTCATGGGAATCCTATTAATTACAACACATTATTGTTATTATTATTATTATTACTATTATTAATGCATGGCGTTTGGTACCATCAAATCTAATACTCTTTCTAAGCAAATATTGCCTAAACTGTTTATTAATGGAATGCAAATACTGCCAATCCAAATTAACTCTAGTTTTCGTTATCTTGGTCGATACTTAAATTTTCATATGGATAATGCCAACCATAAAGAGATCGTTTCTGAGATGGTTGATAAAATTTTAAAGAAGATTGACTC
>JAAAKL020004186.1:4067-21476 GCA_010016065.2 Carybdea cf. marsupialis auct. non (Linnaeus, 1758) | reverse complement strand
ACTACTACTACTACTACTACTACTACTACTACTACTACTACTACTACTACTACCACTACTACTACTACCACCACCACTACTATTTGAAGAAGAAAAGTAACTCTAGATGAAGAAAGGCTCACCCTGCATGAAGCGCATGTTAAGAATCAGAATATATTGCAAGTGTGTAAATATCAATGTATAATTACTTATTTTCCTGTTAAAGTTTTTATGATATGTTTGTCGATTTTCATTGAAAGGAAAAGAAAATCTAGGAGAAAGAGTTCTACTAGTCAAGCCAGTTTGAAAGGCTTAGATAACAATGGAATGGATAAGAAAGAAGAATATGAAGTCACAGACATGAGATCAAGTAATCAATTTCATCTATGTATATCTATGTTTCTTTAGATTAACAAATGTGTACATACATATATCCTCCCGTGCGCTCTATAAGGGTCAACTTGATTAGAATAAAAAGGCATTGAAGTATCCATTTATATAAAAGTCTCAGTAATCAAACTCTGAAAATGTGTCTTGGTATAGATTTGTTTTGTTTTGTTTTGTTTTGTTTACATGAACTGAGAATTTCACGCATGCGCTTCAGAGCACTAGAAATACATAGAGAGACTGGGCCTGACAGCATAAGGGTTTAGTATATACTTAAAAATAGAACGGTCTGAGGTTGCTAAAATTTACAAACAATTGATGAAGAGTTGTATGTGTCTGTCTGTCTGTCAGTCAGTCTGTGTTTGTGTGTGCATGACAATTGCAGCAAGTATTAGTAAAATTGATGTTTTGTTCAGAATATGTCAAAGACGAAGAATATTAGACTTGAATGGATTTACAAAAAGTACGAATCGTAGGGAAGAGATGAGTTCTGTGAAAATTCTCTTCAAAACAAATTGCGTGACGAAAAGCTGTTGAGTTACCAAACGGCTTAAAGCCTTTTTTTTAAAAACTCGGAACTCGTCATACGGCATTAAAGACTTGAGCCCTTAAAAGTAATTCATTTTTGTGATGTAAATATAAGCGGCATCAAACATGAAGGTCTCTCGGTTGTGGTGAGATCGAAGATCATCGACCTGTTGAATGGAATCAATTAACGAGATAAAGTGATAATAAAAGGCAGCCACTCAGGAAATTTACACTGTGGCTGTTTTCAATATGGTACCAGCGTATACTGCATTTTCTGGAAAGTAGGTGATAGATTTACGTACTCAGAAATTAACCCAATGCGGAGGGAAAGTGATGACGTCAGAAATCAAAAGTTTTGGAAATAGCAAGATTTGACTCCAAATATCTAAAGGCAACCCTCGAATAGGCTGTTTACCAAACTACTAGAACTGTAGTGTATATAGTCTTTAAATTAGAGGCGTTTGAATTTAAAATATCTCTGGTCAAAACCCTGTTAATATTTCTTGGAATAGGAATCCAGCATTAAATAACAAAGTTTTGTTAGAGAGATTTAAAACTTTAAAAGCTGATATTTCGATGTTGGGAAAGGTCAGAACTCTTAATTTTGACCATTGACGTTCTCACTAACAGGGCAACATGAAAATTGAGTATTTTTCCATGATTCAAACATTTTCAGAATCGTGACGTCACACATTCCCTCCGCATTGCGTTAGGGGAGGAGTTGGGAGCACCTATCCTAGCATACGTCAGTCAGCCTTTTCGCATCCATGGGTATTAGACACAAGATGACGTTTACTGTTATTATGTCTGTTATAAAACGATGATCTTTTCATGTTTGAGGCTTTAGGTCGACCAAAAGTGACCAAAACCGGAGCTACAAACGGTTATTTTCAAGTTCAACTCCCCATTTAAACCCATGCTTCCTAAATTTAGAACCCACTTTAATTACTTTGCGTCTAATGCACTATATAAAAAGGGGGACAATATTTAAGAGTCTACTGCAAGAATAAAGCTAAAATTGGAAATGATGCAAAGCTTAATTTAAAGGTAAAATTCCAGATGACACAAAGCAAAATTTAAAGACAAAATTGAAAATCATACAATATCCCCCCAATATGTCACCAGAGATTATGAAATCTCTGATGTCACGTGGATCAATAATGGACAGTGAACATAGTAAACAAGGAGGCTCATCTCTCATTGACCAGAATTGGGATTTCAAAACCTTTTTCTGAACACTTTTAGGAATAAAGGATGCTACTTACATCATGTCAAAATTCGGCACCACAGTTCTTACCGCTGTGAAAATCCATAGGGGCTCAAAATCCCCCTCCAAGAAAATCATTGGTTCTAACTCCTGAGCTGAAGAGGGTTAAGGATCTCAATAAATCTATTTCGTTTGTAGAGCATTCCATTACTTGACAGTTAGGAGATTTCAAAAAGGCTATTTTAGACGCTAAAGGTAGCGTACGGTACGATGTCGCTAATGCAACTGATCTCTGACAAGTGGACGATGCCGGTATTATCCCAACCCTCAAGGCCCTCAGCTTGCTGTATTTTTGTAGCATTTAAAAACGGGTGTTATGAACAGGCAATGATATGGTTAAACATTAGACAATAAATCAGGCTAAACGGAAAACTAGCACTAAATTGTATAAAGTATTGTTTGTGATTTATATTTCGACCGGTCAAGCCAGTCTTCCTCAGAGTACAAAGTGCAGTCTTTTCAATTGTCCCTACAGAGACCTTGTCACGTGACTAAAAACTAGTATTAGTATTTTGAACATCAGTCTATGTATCATTCTTTGATCCGGAACTGAACTCAGCATGGTACAGCCGTTTTGGATTCTCTTATGCTAGCTTAAATAATATGGTTATCTGTTTATTGGAATGCTATCTAGAGCATTATATCAGTGTTGTATCTACGGTATTACAGAATTGTTACAGGAGCTCAGAAGTTGGTTCATGTTCTCTTATCTTCGATTGCATTGGCAACTCGATAACTAAGTGTTATTCCCCGGTAGGAACGGAATATGTTAATAACGTATGCTGTAGATATGATTAAGTAAATTTACATTTTATCTCTTTAGAAGAAAAGTAGTGCCAGGAAGGGCAGCCTGCTTATGTGCCAGGAAGGCTACCCTGTTTATGTGCCAGGAAGCGCAGCCTGCATGTGTGCCAGGAAGGGCACCCTGCTTGTGTGCCAGGAAGGGCGCCCTGCTATTTACTCATTAACGTAGTTGTTCCTTGAGTGGAAGTTCTAATTTTGGCATTTACATGACATACTAAATAACTTGTCGCGTTTTAGGTTCGAATCTCATCCAGGTTACACAGTAGTACCGTTAGGCAAGGTATGAGACACTGCCTTCCACTGTGGGTGAATCTGTATAAGGGCCGTATGAGGCAGCACTTGGAAATTCAGAAGCCCAGGTTGTCTTGCGCTTCCTCATCCAGGTTGATATATGTATGAATTGTAAACCGCTGTAGAATAGTTCTGAACTAAATACGGCGGTTTATAAAAACAATACGTTATCATTATTATCTCTGCTTTTCCCAAGATATCTAGGCATTAAGCTGCAATAGCGGACTATTCGACATTAGGCTTTTCCTCCAAAAATGTTTCAAAGTTTGAAATATTGTTATGGGAGAATTGACATTGACAGTAAAAAATTCCTCAACAAACTTACTGAAGTTACTTTACGCTCTTCGTATTTCATATTCTGCAGGAGAAACAAGGATTGGCCCAACCCAGAAAACCTCGACTTTTATTAAGTTTGGTGTATATTTTTATGATTTGTCTACTTTCTTTCCCTCCCTTTTCTTTCTTTTTTCCGCTTTTGGATATGTTGAATATGTTTGTACTGTTGTTGTACCAATATAAAGTAAATATCCGCTCCTATAAAATCTTGCTGTCCCCTTCGTAGTGGGTGAAAACAGAGAGAACGTTATGTACAATGTTGAAGCTTATTTCTCTGTAAAGTTACAGAATAAATGTATGACACTGAAGTTTAAAAAAAATAGTCGACGCAATATCTGTCTGGCATTTTAAGAGGTGACCTAGTACAAAGACTGATGAGTAAACTGATAGAGTAGTCAAAGTCCAGAATTTACAATTGAAACTTAGAAGGAAGGCAAGGCGCATATTTCTTTCTCTGCTGTTAAGCATCAGGAATTTAGTCATAAACGTTTGTCGATGCTAACAGGAACAGACTGAATTATGAAAATTTGTACCATTTTAGATCTTCCTCAGTTCTAGAAGCATTTCTTTTTCATAGTTCTTCTACTTTCTTCTCCGGTGTATAGAAAAAGCGAAGAAATCCCAACAAAATTCAAGTCCAATATCAACTTTTGAAAAGCATTATAGCTATTTGTATAGCAATGAGGGAGCCATAGATAATGAGTACTCGGTAAGTGCTTGGATCAAATTAACCAAAAGCTGATCGAAATGGATAATACTCAACAGATTTTACTGTTAATCCTTTCTTCCTACCTTCATCTCCCTCCTTTCCTCTTACCTCTACCCTTGCCTTTATTATCCTTTCCTTCTCCCTACCTCTACTCTTTGCTCCATTACACTTCCTTTTACCTTAACTCTGCATTTCCTAATCCTTTCTCTCTGGTATTTAAGTGATTACGTTAAATTGATTGTGACAATGACAGGAAAGTGAAAATAGTGGAAAGCAACTTGAAGCAGTTCTTGACACTTTTGCCACCAGTGTTTAGTTTAGTTCATATCAATGCGGAGGGAAGTGTGACGTCACGATTTTGAATATGTTTAAATTATGGAAATAATACTCAATTTTCATGTTGCCCTTCTTGCAAGAACTTCAACGGCAAGAATTGAGACTGTTCCCCGTTCCCAAAACTGAGATATCAGCTTTCAAAGTTCAAAATCTTTCTAACAAAACCTATTTGATGCTGATTCCTAACGTGAGGAACCAAGGAATATTAACAGAGTTTTGACCAAGATTTCTGAAATTCATGCGCCTTTACTTCAAACGCTATGTTCACTACAGGTCTGGTATTTTGGAAAGCAACTTATTCCAGGGTTACCTTTAGATGTCTGGGACCAAATGTTACTATTTCCGAAACTTTTGATTTGTGACGTCATCACTTTACCTCTGCATAGTGTGCACTAAGGATTCTCATCATTATCAGGTGTTAATGGATAGTTTATGTTATCATTTTTTTGGGACTGAGCTTTAACTCGATTTCTGTTAGGGGATAGGGGACTTTTAGGGGCTTTTACATAAGCCCCCCTTATTTAACTTCACTATGATAAGTCTAACCGTACTGAATTTTGAAATAGTTGCAATACTATCCTTACTACTAAAAATAGTGAGAATAGTTTGGGTTTCGATGCTATAGCTAATCCGATATGGCCCTTCTTGTCCACCAACGTCATCCTCAGTCAGAGCTGGTCAGAATGTGGCGGGAAAGTGTGACGTCACGATTTTGAACATTTGAATAAAGGGGAAAAAACTCAATTTTCATGTTACCCTATTAGTGGAAAGGTCAATGGCCAAAATTGAATGTGATTTCCTTCCCCAACACGGAGATATCAAGTTTCAAAGTTTTGAATCTCTCTAACAAAACCCTATTGTTTAATGCTGGTTCCTAACTTAAGGAACCAAGGAATATTAACAGAGTTTTGACCAGAGATTTTTGAGATTCAAACGCCTCTAGTTTAAACACTATATACACTACAGGTCTGCTACTTTGGGAAACAGCCTATTCAAAGCTTGCTTTTCGACATCTGAAGTCAGATTGTACTATTTCTAAAACTTTTGATTTGTGACGTCATCACTTTCCCTCCGCATGATATTTTTTTTGCCAAATTTTGTATCATTTTAAATTTCTGCGTTCAGATTTGTCCATTTTCTTGCCGTAAGCCATGGACATTTATTGCCTTGTATCAAGTGAATACTAAACTGCGACATTATAGAATTATTTGATTTTAAAATGCCAGAAGACTTTGCAGGCAATTTAGTTCTGTCTCTGTCTAGCAGACTTTCATACCAATCTGCCTTCCCATAATTTTTTCTTCTCATTAATATATAACTTATTGTTTTCCTAACTAACTAGAGCTTAATAAAAGTTACAAAAGCAATCCCAACAACCGAGTCAACTAGAGGTCTTAGCCCAGACAATCATGCAAAAAACAGAAATCCAGACATAGTTCCACGTAAGTGACTTGAATTAACGCTATCTTCATTACACAGTTTTATTAATCTGAAAATAGAAAATAAATTTATTATTAAGTATTTTACATTGTTTTTCATTCTTAATATAGGAATTCTATTATTTTAGTCATAACATCATTTATTAATGAAGAAGTCATAAATGTGCAATTTTTTCTGTTAAATTTATCGCAATACACTATTTAACAATCATCAAGATAAGTAGATCTTTAAGCTGTAGCCAACTCTGTTCTTTTTTATTATATGTCGTCAAAAACTACTTTTTGTTGTACGATCTCACAGTATCATCCTGATAAAGAAACGGTTTTACCCTTTGGAGAAACTGGTGCAAAGAAGCGATGCTCATAGCTCATTCGACTGATTGGCCATGTTACAAAATTGTTTATTTGTAAAGCTTTAGCTAGCATCTCATGCATAGATTGTGTTGGTTTCCAGTATCAGCCATTTTCATTTGTTAATAAGACAAAGTTGTTGTGATGGCAATTTTGTATACCGTGAAACACAGTGGTAAAAGTTGATATACATAATCTCAAAGAGCATTCAGAAATACACATCTTTATTGTTTTAATATCTTCTTTGTTATCTTTAGACTGTTTAATTCTTTGCTAGAATCTTACGTGCAATTACCTTTTTGAATCAAATTATAGGTGATACGTACTTGGTGCCTACGTGGGAAACATCTGCACATAGAGGGAGTAGCTATATCAATGCAACATATGTGGATGTACGTAGGGAAGGAACAGAATTTTTTGATAAAATTTTTAAGGATCCATATGTTCATTTAAGGAGAATAAATGTCTTAATGTAACAAATAATCATAAAGTAGAATCATTTATATAAATATTCAAATAAGAAAAATAGATCTAAATAAAAGGATTAATTTTAAGGTCAATCTCAAAAGGTGCCCAACCTCATAGGTAGCTTGGCAATTCAAGGCAATTTTGAACACAGTTTCAAGGAGGGTTTTATAGAATCCACACATCCGATTTTCTTGAGATTTTTGTTAAAAGATATTAACACTGCACGAAATAGCGAATTCATTTTATACTTAAAACTTTTTTTCGTCTGACACTCCTCTGAGTACAATTCGTCAGAAAATAACCGAAAAGGGAATCAACGAAATTATTTACCCAACTGTGTTTTAGAAAGTAGCCAAGCAGAATTCTGACTACCAGATTGGTGTTGTTTTGACCAATCAGTGTCCGTGAAGCTGAATGGTTAACTGAAAAGGCCCAATGAGACGACAAATTCTTTTGTCTACAAAGCAACGGTTTTCTTGCTTTGACGTAAATGGATTCTAAAGCGGCCAAGTGAAAGCTTTTAAGTACAAAATGAATTCGCTCTTTCGTCCAGTTTTATTATTCTGTACCATCAACAAACTTAAAAGATATTGTTTGAGTATGTGAGATTTGATTGGCCCTCAGAGAATTAAAATCTCTGCCTGGTGAGATTTGTTATAGTTGCATTCACACTCAGTGGATGAAGATCAAAATCGAATGAAACAAAGAGGCCAGCGATAAAAGCTATGTAAGAAGTTGAATCTATAGTCACCAAGTACAGTTTAAAACCAGTTTGAGCACGTTTTATAGATTGCCAAGCAGACCATATCACGTAAAGAGCTGTGAGTCTATAATTTTTGTACCTAGACTGTTTGAAGCATCTTATCTGTGTTGAAATGGTACATAGATGATCTTGCACACTACTTCTTCCTGATTCTTCTTCGTTACGTCATGACTTTTAGCTCTTTCATATGATTGATTGTTCTTCTAGGGCTATCAAAAGAACAAGGAGTACATAGTGACGCAATTCCCTCTTGAAACAACCCAAAACGAATTCTGGGAAATGGTGTACACTTGTAAGATGAAAATGATTGTTGTCCTATGCTGTTTAAATGATGCCTATACGGTAAGTAAATATTGTTGGTAAGTCCCACTAACACCCCTCGAGATTCACAGGGTTTTCTCAGCATCGTTTGTATCGACTGCAAAAAATTGCCGATGGCATATATTTTGGTCTTCTCCATGACCAAGGCATGCATTCAATGTAGTGTTATTGTTCAAATTCATTAACTACTAGAAAGGAAACCAAGGACTTCTCATGAACTTCTCTGTTTCAGCGTTTAATGCATATATTTTTGGCAACATTTTACTGTGAGGTTGTTAACTAATTACTTTTGTAATTTATACCTTGTTCCCTCAGCCAGCTCTGTGTTTTACAGTAGTTAATAATATGTCGATGCTGTGAATTGTTTCATTCTAGACAAATTAGAAAACCGAATGTTGACTGGAAAGTAGGGTAGGTTATATATTTTGGGGTGATTGCATTTCATTACTAACAACATACCGTAAAGGATAATCAGCTGTAGTAACAGAAAAAAAGGTCATTCCCAATATGTATCATTATTGGATTGCGTTGCATTGAAACAAATTAAAGACCCAAGATTCGTCAAGTCAACAATTACACCAAGAAATTCCCGAATATGATGACTATGACATTTCGCGACCAGTTATGTTGCATGTAGCCATCAGCAGTTTCAATGCAAAAAGAAATTGCCACAGATCTCTATTTATTTGCATGAATCGTGCTCGAGCAATGATTGAACACAATCAGTGGTTCATTAATGACTCGTGCAACATCCTAATGGTCTACAAACAGCTGTACGCATTTAGATTGAGTCGGGAAGAGTCGCATAAACTTTCAGCAAAGTAATGACTCACAAATAGTCACACACACTTAAAATAGGAAGAGCCGCACACACTTGCAGCCATCCTAATTGTTTACTAATAGTTGTACGTGCTTGAAATCAGTCCGGATGGGTTGCACTCGTTTCCGACAAAGCGGAAAGTTCACAAATGATAGCAAGAATTCCGAGTGAGTCGGGAAGAGGCACACACTCGTGCAATATCCTAATGGTCTACAAACAGCTGTACGCATTTAGATTGAGTCGGGAAGAGTCGCATAAACTTTCAGCAAATAAATGACTCACAAATAGTCGCAAAGATTCCGACCAATGAGAGAAGAGGTACATGCTCGTGCAACATCCTAATGGTCTACAAACAACTGTACGCGTTTGGACTGAGTCGGGAAGAAACTTTTACACTTGGAACAAAGTGATGATTCTCAAGCAGTGTCAAGCATCCACTATGAAACAGGAAGAACCGCAAACACTTGCAGCCATCCTAATGATTTACTGATAGTTGTACGTGTTTGAAGTCAGTGCGGATGGGTTGCACTTATTTCCAACAAAGTAGTGATTGACAAATGATAGCAAGAATTCCGAGTGAGTCGGGAAGAGGCACACACTCGTGCAACATCCTAATGGTCTACATACAACTGCACGCGTTTGGAATGAGTTTGGAAGAAGCGTCTACTATGAAACAGGAAGAACCGCAAACACCTGCTGCAACGTACACTGAAAACATTAAGGTCCCTGCTCCTTCCCCATGATATTATGAGCAATTTTATAAGCTATAAGAAAAAAAAGTTAGGATGTACAAAATTAAAGTTTGCTTTATTTAAGTAGTGTTTCAAGATACAGAAGTACCTCCCAGTTCGAGAGGGATAATAAATGTTATTGAGAATTTAATGTATTTTGGCGTGTTTTCTTCTCTTAAATAGGGACTTTGTCCATTCTGGCCTGTGCAAGGTGTTGTCTGTAAGTTTGGAAAGGTGAAGGTTACAACAGAGTTTGAGAAAACAGACGTTTCAATGACGACAAGGAAATTCCTTATCAGGCCCTTGAACGTAAGTTACCTCACTGGCTAATTTTAAAGTTCACACTTAGGCAGGAAATGTACGTTATTTGATTGAGACGACGAGGTTATGGCAGAGGTATGTCGTCAGGTATAGGAAAGGTAGGGCTCAAGGTAAGGCTTAAGAGGATTTACGATAAAATCCATGAATGCGAAGTGTATCTTGCTGAGAACAGAGGGGATTGTTAAGTTAGGAATAAAATGATAAGCTATTATTATGATGCTAAAAGGGGCATATAACTTTGGATTATAAATGCAAGAAAATTAGTAACATGAGGGAAAGGAGAGGTAACACCACCTTGTATGGGTGCTGCAAATGAATGCCTTTGTGATTACAAAGTAACGGTGGTTAGATTACGTCTAGAAGCGATGAGTTTTGTATTGAAAATGGGAAAAGAAAGATTACATTGGGGACAATATTAGTTCAATGATGTTCTAATCACGTTGAGGATTCTTCTCGATTAGATATAAATGTTTAAAGAAAGGCACCGCCTAATTTCTGAATTGGGTGAGCATTCTTTAGTCTGTAAGGTTTTACTCTTCTTGTTATTTGCTTATTTAGGCTACAGCTGAATATAAGTACCCTTTTCGCCAATGCACAATTACTTCAGCTAGTTGCAAACTCATTGCACCTTGAACAATTTTAACTTGTCTACTTTCAATAGGGAACCATTTCAGTCAGTTGCGAAATGCTTCAGTTTCATTTATGGCCTAACCGCACAGTCCCAAGAAATAAAACCGATTTTGTTAAACTCGTCGAACTTTTTCGAAATGGTCATCATATGGGAGAAGGCGGAGCAGGACCATCACTTGTTGTATGTAGGTAAGTTAACTTAACTTAAAATTATAGGAATACCTTCCAATATTACTTATATTTTCTTCTCTTCTCCCCAACTACAATCTTTGTCGTTTAAAAGGCAATCACTAGCAAAACAGTTAAATATCTTCTAACAATACCAAGCATGTGCTTCTTGGAGGCTCGGTAACCCGGAAGGATTCGACTAGGTCCTCCCTGATTTCTTCCGTATACCCAGATTTGGTTGGAGTTAAGGTGAAATTCTGACGAGATTGATAAAATCTCAGGAAATTAATCGTAGTTTAAGAGACATCATACATTCTTTACTTAAGATGCTAGCTTTCATCATCAAGGTAACTATATTAAAAATTATCACAAGCAAGGAAGAGAGACATCTGTCTGCTTGGTACTCTAAATTCAGAAATAAGTAGACTTTTACAAATAGAAAGTTCAAATTCTGAAGAACAGTGAGACAAGATGTCAAAATTGTCTAAGAACACATTTTTTTCAGTAGTCTTACTGTACTCAAGAATAACAGAGTAATACTGGCTATTTCACACGTTTCCCTGTTAAGACAGAGATTCCCGGATGATCGCAGAAACGAGTATGTAGATGGCTTGTGTCTGTCGTAAATATGACACATTACAGCTTTTGCGCTTTACCACTAGTTAATAATAAACGTAGAAGAATGTAAGAGTTGGAGAGAAATTACGACGATGTTTTAGTGAGGTTGATTTGTACCGTGTCGTACATTGACTACACTCACTTGATAATGTTTTTGTCCTGAAAAAATTGTGGAATTCTGTCAAGAGATCAAAACACTCAAGATAAGACAACCACTTCGTTAGAGTCCTTCTACCCTGAATAGATCATTTTCCTCTTCTCCTCACACAGCCTTTACGAATTTGAGAAACGTGTACTTGCTGTAGGATTAGGCTTAGGTTTTGTAAGTTCATCACCTCATATGAACTAGTCTGCCGGAATGTGAAAGGTGAAGGGTTTACCAATGGGCATGAATGGAGGAAACCAGTTTTGAAGCCTGAATTTTAATCCCTAGTTGTTGACAGTTTGAGGAACTATTCGTCGTCTCATATCATTCTCTCTGATGCTTAGAAAGATTGTTTCCAATGGTTCAGGAGTGATGAGAACTTGTTAATCCTCAAGCCTGACAAATTGCAGTTTTGATACTATCCGTGAAAGTTAATGGCCTTTTGACTGATAGGTCGAAGTTTAAAACACTCCTAGGTCAAATTGTCTCCCCAGCGTGGATACAACCTCGAAGGAAGTTTTCATAACTTAAGAAAAAGAACGTTTTATCCGTGGATGAATACAGTCTGCTTTTTCCCTCAGATTCAAGACCTGAAACTTTTTTTCTTTGCCAAAAGTTCACAGAAGTTGCCTACCATTACAATAGATCTTGTCAGCTAGTGGCACTGATTGTAAAAATGTGGCCAAAAAATGTTTCTTTGCTTCTCCCTTTAATCACTAATCAGTCCTTTAATTCTGATTCTTTTTCGTTTGTTACTGAACTCTGTAACCAATCCTTCGATATTGGTCGTATTTACAAGGCTACTTTTGACGTTATTTTATTGTTTATCAGCATGAACTTTATTTAGAAGTACTAAGATGAATCAGATGAGTCTTCTAGTTAACCAATATCTATTTGATGCTTATTCCCACGTGAAATTTTTCTTCAGTTTTCTGGCTAAAGGCAACGAATCTTTTTTTTATTTGCAGTTTATATTGTAACCTTTGTCCTAATACTAACTTCCAATCAAATACTAACACACTATTCTTAACCACTTCCTGATTATTCTTAGCCTATTAAATTCATCTATTGTAATTAAGCGTCCGTTCATTGTCTTATAAATTGTATATATATTAGAAATGTTGTAATGTGTGAGGAGTGACTGAGGAACTGTGAAAGAGATAGTTGAAAGTCAAGGAAATACTTGGTTGATTAACAGCGAGTTGCTCTACCCTGCGCTGCTTGCGACAGCGACGTTACAATATGATCAGATCGATTGTGTTGCCTTGGGTTTCCCTCTTCGTCCCACATTAGCCAATTTTCTAATGTTTCTACGGGCAACGTTGGGTTATGGAATACATTGTTCATTATCGCCCCATTGTGTTATAGGAGATCCGTCGATTATTGTTTCGTTCGTTTCAAATCTAGTGTCGATGGCTCTTTGTTTCTGAGTTATCTCAAGTCAAGACACTGCAATGTTAAGTTTACCGTTTAACCGGAACATAATATGAGCATCCTACATTATTAGATGTCCTTCTTGTTGAAATACAGAGCTATCGCATTAAAGTAAAAGGAGATAAACGAGAAAGAAAGCTTCATCGTGTAACTTTCATAGTGAACAACAAGAAACTGTTATAAACTCAATTAAGTTGACATAAATAAAGCACTATTCATAGGGAGCTGAGAGATTACGTAACATATAATACTTTCAACACTTATCAGCTGTTCTAATTTTACGTTTGCCACAAACCTCCCGTTATATGTCTATTTGCCCGTAATGATAGTTTTATCCCTTTCTGTCACAAGAAACGTCTTGTCCTTCCAGTACGTACCCGAAGCTTTTCTATCAGCTCAAGTTACATGCCCTTGCGTATAGAAGTTGAATCTTTACATCATTGCCTCCGTAAGAATCGCTATCCTCATAGATTCCTGGTTTCTGTCTTCCTTTTCTTTTCGATAACAAATGTAGTCACATCCGCTTATACCTCACTGTTCCTACGCGTGTATTGCACATCTGCCTTGCAAATGCAGGAAATCACTCTCTTAACAATCGTAGTCAGGTTTTGAAGCTGTTAAATTTGGCCTATTCACAACTATATAACCTATCAAGCTTGTTTTTCGTTCTCATCTTGCCTTAGGAACTTTCTTTATTTTAAGGATGGAATCATAGATGTTCTTGGATCGAGTATCGTATATAGCGCTGTAATGCTGTGATGTTTATCTATTTCGAGCAGACACGAAGCAATCAACCTACTGGTGTCTAAGACCATCGGGGAATCTCTGCCTTCACAGGGAAAAGTTTCAGCAGCCCGTCTTAATCTGTTTCTGAGAAGAGAAAGACAGACTATTTGACACATTCTGACATCGCATACAGGTTCACCGTCTAGTTTAAAATAAGGCAGTATATGTGAGGACGAGGCAAATATAGCCAAACGGTCCGGGTAGACAAAAGGTCTCCAACAGTCATAGTGCATATCAGGTAGTGGTAACTTGTCTGTGATGCTGTGATGTTGTGCGACATTTCCAACTTTAATCTCATATTTTATATTCGTAGCGACGGTGCAGGGCAGTCTGGAGCATTTGTGGCAACTTCAATACTCATAGACAGATTGGAGATGAATGATAAAGTGGATGTCTTTGATGTCGTACACACTATCCGAAACTTCCGACCTCAATTTGTAGAAAATGCGGTAAGTTTTTCTCACTTTGTACTTTTATAATTGTATCAGGCTACTGTGAACCAATATAAAGCAGCGGGATGACGTGGAGATTTTCATTCCTTAACTGCTTTTTAAAATTGGTACCCAAATTGCAATTGCCATGATCTGTATTTCTATGTTAACTGAGCTAAGGCAAACGAGCACATATCTTTTCCAAGTTCTCATATTAGGTCCTAGTTTTCTACAGGTGGTCTTCACCATTAGCCTTGCGCTTTGTAATGTGCACTTTGAAGGTCAGCTGTTCCAGTATAAGTCACCATTCTACATACTTAAAAGAAAGGATTCAGTAAAAGGGGAAAAAAACATTTTTTTTAGGTTTTGTCTACTTACCTACATAATATCACAAAGTGAACAGTGCAGAGAGGGACATAATCAAGTTTTAAGACCTAAATGCCCTATACGCCTATCAGTGAAGACTGGCGCCGGTGTGACGTTGGCGGCGGCAAGCAAATAGTTAGAGAAAGTCTATGTCCACATCAGCCATCTCTCATCGCACCTCCTAATAAGCAGAGAGGCATCCAAAAGGGAGACGTAAGTTCCCTTTAAGCGGGAGAGAAATAATTGAAATCGCTTAATAAACTAATCAATTTATTTGAGTCTATTAAGCTTTACAAAATGAGTGTTACGATGGATCGATTACAACCAACCGCATCAAACGGAGAAGAACAAGAGCGCCGCAGTAGCCACCGCAATAGCCAGAGTAGTCGCAGTCCGTACCAACGGCTCCCTAGTGAAGGAACCGCATCTGTTCGTCACGGTCCCCGCCTAACCACTGCCGCTTTTAATGGAGTGCCGACTGTTCCGCGGCACTGGTCCCCGCACCTAAGATTGGGAAAATTGGGGCCCCGCACAGCTTCATTCAATACACTCGATGACACTGAATGGCCTGTAAGAACCGATAGCAGGTCCGGAACTGCAGTCCTAACATAAGGGAATTAAATCTTCAAATGCGTACACGCACAGACGTTCAGTGGCATCTAATGACAATGACGGCAAACTATGTTCCCGCCATCCTGATTATATTCGAGCTGAACAACCTACGGTCTCAAAGAGACCAATACTTACATGAATAAAAACAAAAACGTGATATATCTGAACATACAACATTATTGCAAGTACTAAATCAATATTCAAAAATGTATAATGACTAATTAACAAACTAAGTAATCAATGAATTTCACTTACTTTGCAAATGAATAGTTGTAGGTCGTCAACCTATCTCAACTCAACTTCGAAATACAAACTTTAAAAGCGTCCGAAACGTATATACTCTCCGTCGTCAAAGGAAGATATTTTCCAAAATCGATTGGGAATTGGTCAAATTTAGAACAAGAAAGCACTTATGCATCATAAACGCGTCCAGAAAATTACTAGAAATCTACATCGAGTTTGTACTGAATAGTTTGATATCTCCACGCGATCGTGGGATTGGAATGTTTCTTGACAATTGTGTGGCACACAAGAGAATCCCTTGAGTAGACAACTACGAAAATGTTTCCTTATTTAATCTTTATAAGTAGTTAAATAACGAGTCCTTCTCGGAGCAACAACACCAAAACAACTTGAGGTCTTTGAAATGCACAATTTCCTGAACATAATATGACTTACACGCATGTACGACGTTAATAACTGATCTAAACATGCAAAGGAATTGGTCATGGTTAGGCAACGCCCTCTGAACTGTTATACCTATCACCACAATGAGCAGTTTGGGAGAATTTTAAACTAGTAAATCTACAAGCCCCCCAAATCACTTAATGGCACAGGGCCCGCTCTTGCTAAAAACCGGCTGTGCGCCTAACTCTTCCCAGTCGTCCACTTCTTTGAAGCGCATTTGTGGTCTGTTTTGAGCCCTTGTTCCAGTGCACATTGCATCATATCGTCTTTTGATATACGTCCGTCGGGCGAATCATAGAGATGGCCCTGCCAGCGCAATCTTCTCTGCTTCAGGATACTGAACAGAAACTGGTTGACAGTGCTTCCAAGTACTGTTTCGTTTATTTATTGTATCCTGGTTGACAGTGACAGACGTTTTTTACCGTCCCCGCAGTTTCCTTGGAATGTTTCTATTCTTTGACTGACTTCGTAGTTCATATGACTATTATATTTGGAAATAGTTAAACGTCTTTCATGTAGTTAGCGTTTGTACAGCATAAGCAGCCTTCCTTCACTAAAGGGGTTTAAATGGTGCGCCTTCAATGTGGGGCTCACTCTCCGGTTAAGGTTGAATGCTCTTAAGATTTTTACATTCTCCGGTCTTGATAAGGTCAGCCCGCTGTGTTTGTCAGCAGAGGATTTTTAGATTACACCCCCTGGTAACTTTATAGGCGCATCATGATTATGATTTTGATTCTAAATTACACAGAGTAATAAGTTTAGATTTTAGTCTTCTGGATATGTCTCGCAAAATCCGGCTGATTCTTAGTATTCCAAGTAATATCCAAAATTGTGTCTATTCAAAGTTAATAATCTTATTTTCTCGTCTTTTTTTTCCAGATCCAGTACAAACTCTGCTACGATGCAGTTGCTACCTATTTGAAAGTCAGTAGCTTCTACTCGAACATCTAACGTACTTGGAATTAGTCATGTAATCACATACAGCTTGAACTTAAGGACGATCTGAAATAGCCACTTCTATTTGGGGTAACCAGTATCAGTTGAATGAGTTGTGAATATTTCGATAACGCCAGTTAGTCTCACCTATGACGACTTTGTACACTGCACCGGTGTAACCGTTGGGGAGCAAAGAAGCCCAGTACCCCTGTAATTGAAACTTAATTGTTATCTTAGTTTTGGATGTGTAGTGTTTTAGTGAACATACTTGTATTCAAAATATCAACCTTTTTGCTATCACTCCTCCCCATACCCCCTTAAACAATAACCTGCCAGTTACTTCACTACACTACACTTCAGTATGACATAATCTTTTAAGGAACTTTTATATATAATTGATATGCCAGGCAGAAAACGTCGCATTCAAAATATAAAGCCCCATATACCTACCTCACTGAACATTGGACTGGATAAGGAGAATATATAGCTACGTATGGATCTGTTGCTTCTGGAGTGTCCTAAGCTTTCTCTACAAATTTTATAAAGTGACGTAAGCCCCGTATACAAGATGCGACATGTTGATACAACAAGTTGCGCCCAGCATAATGATACAACATGTTGCGCCCAGCATAATGATACAACATGTTGCGCCCAGCATGTTGATACAACATGTTGATACAACATGTTGATACAACATGTTGATACAACATGTTGATACAACATGTTGATACAACATGTTGATACA
>JAAAKL020004185.1:0-21476 GCA_010016065.2 Carybdea cf. marsupialis auct. non (Linnaeus, 1758) | reverse complement strand
ACTATATTTCTGAAAAACCCAAATCTAATTCAAGTTTCCAAGAACTTGTCAACGATGAAATTTGCTGATATTTCTTTTGTTGGTCATTCCTCTGCGAATCTTGACCATGAGAAGCTTCGTCATAAGGACCCTGAATGTTAACCATGACTTTATCAAAAATTCCATCGTTGGACCTATCAATTTCTAACTTTCCTTTAACAAAAATGGCTTCTTTGACATATCTGCTCTGTTACACATATGACAAACCTTAAAAAATGATTCCGTTCCCTGGTACAATTTGGATACCATGCTGTCTCCCTGAATTTCATTTTTTTTTCTAACAATACCAGGGTGACCAGCATGCATAATGTGTAGTACTCTTTCTCTCAATTCTGAGGGAATTACCACCCTTCCCCCTCTCACACAACACCCTGAGTAAAGCAGGCCTTATAGCTATTACGCAATCAAAATACGGAAACGTCATGCATAGTCAGCATTTCTATTCGACCAAGATCCTTGACAATAACAAAGATGGCATACTATTTTATGTGGTGAATTTCACTTGTTCACAGCCACATTTCGTCTATAATGTAACCTATATGTACTTTTAGCAATGTATAATTTTGACGGAAAACATAAACATAGGCCAGCTGTATCACTTGGCGGTGCTAGTAAGAAGGTAAGGGAGCTACAACCCGATTTATTAGAACTCTTTTATGTTTGATCTGGCGATATAGTTATCATAGTTTCCAGATTTAGCCTTAGCCTTGTTCGATCAACAGAAACTTATCACAACTTATTTGAAAATTTTTGTCTTTATCTCCTTCTTTGAAACCTGAAAATAAAGTTACATGCGGTGTGTACATTATGTTTTCCGAAATATCTACTATGTTATATAACACTCTTTTTCGTCTGGGTCGCGTTAGGATAAATATGGACAGTTATACTTATGATATAGGCCTAGAGGCTGCATGTGTTAAGATATCACCGACAGTAACCGTAAGTGTCAAAGAACCACCAACAAAATTATATCTGAATGGGGAGGATTTGCCTCTTGTTAATTGAGACAACAAGGGTCTGTTTGGTAGGATGATTGAAGAAACATTTTGATGATAAGAAGTTGGCTTACCGGTACTGTTTAAGTTTGTAACTGACACAAACGTACCAATACATGATGACGGTATAGCAGCCCTATAAAAGTAGAGTCGTTGCATGTTTAGATTTGACAGTACAATCATCACCAGATCGATTTGATAATGTAATTACTTACCTTATACCGTAGCCTACTTATAAGAGTGCTCTCCAATCACAGTTACGAGGCTAAGGTTACATTTCTGATTGCAATCAAGCAACAATAGGCAATTTTTTACTTTAGTTATGTCGCTTCGACATCATAGAATGCAAGAATATTTCCACGATGGCCTCATAGTGTAGCCACACAAGTCTTATACTATTTTAAAGAGTGACGTTGTAAATTGCTTATCAATATGTTTTGAGTGTAGGCCTACCGTATATTGCAGTATACATAGAACTTCACCAACTCCAAAAACTGGTTGAAAGGTACTTGCTTTGCTGTTAGATCTTAGTGTTAGTTAAGTTATCAAAATAATTGGGCCGTAGCATCATTTTGGAGGAACAAATATATGATAAGAACATTGAACACTTTCCTTGTGTGAGAACTAAAGAGGAATACATTGAGAAGATGTTTTAGCTTCTCAGCCAGGTGTTCATATTGAGTTTTAAGCTATTGGCTTCTTGCCCATTTGGATAGGGTTTAGCATCTGTTCTAATCAGCTGACTTTGTAGGATGTGAGAAGGGATAATGAAGAAGGTTGAAAATAATCCAGTGGTATGTTGGTTGCAATCAGTAGTGCATACCGAGGGGATTTTTTAAAATACCAGAATCACACCTTATTCAATAGTTATCCCCTTTGGAGGTTTTGCTGTTTGTCTAGTGCAGTTTCAATAGCAGGCACATTGCTCACTAGGGGCCAATAGTTGAGACTCTAGACCAAGGGCTTTGAGGGAATGGATAGGTCAGAACTCTTTCTCTGGAGGGTTGGCCATCAACAATAGGTGTGGTGACACAATTGACCCATGTATTGCTCCTTGAAACATGTCCCAACCATATGAGTCTGTTTGCATAAAATAATGTTTCAACTGGAGGCAAATTCAATCTCTGTAGCAATGAGTTGGTGGATTTACAATCAGATAAATGTACATTGCAGATCCAACTGAGCATTGATCTATCAGTTCTTATTATGTGTTCCATGTCCTTCTTCAGAGTCATCCAACACTCACTTGCATGCAACAAAACACTGCCCACATAGATATTTAAAAAGTGACCTCTATGGTATAGAGATATCCAACATGCTGTTAGCAATAGCAACAAGTCATGGAAATTCTACCAAGGACAGTGTATGCAAGTCATGAAAGCCATCTCATGACCACCACTAGCACCGATAGTGTCACCAACGTATCAGAAACTGTCTACCATATCAACTGCCTCATTGTAAATTTGGGGATCCTCCATGAGCGAACAGCGTATACCTAAACAGTGGTGGTGAACTCAGTGTGAGCAGCCGTAACATAAAGACAATTGAGTCATCCCATAGCCAATTTGTAAATACTGCAGTGATAATTTGACAAACTAACTTCTGGAATAGACAGTATCTTTGTTAAGCTCACTCCACATAACTGTATAAGGATGGGGATATAATATACTCAGACTATATGAACTGTCATGTTCTCATTGTTATTGTTATTACTTCATTTTGATATGTTCTAGATGGACTACCTATATGCTGTATACATTGGATCATTAGTAACTTAATGGTAGTTTGATACATTAGAAGATCAAAATGATGCATTTGATCTTTTCATACCACCCAAACTTCTCTTGCACTTTCTTTTCAACTAATGTGAACAGTATAAGGCATTTTGAGCAATATAATGATGCTCCTGTTCAGGCCTGTCACCAGGGTAGTGAAAGTGGGGGGTGACCATTAAGTATGGGGGCCAAGAACATAAGGAATCAATTTTTGCTTTTTTGATTAAAGTCCTCTATTTACATACACACAAGGAAGGTTATGATGCACAACCAACAGTTTCACATTGTGCCCTATATGATGCTTGTGGCCACACATTTAGTCTATGATAAACTGACTTTTAGAGTTTTATCTCTGCTCTTTTAAAAGCTTGGAGTAATCAGTCTTTAAATCTGGAATCTTTCTCAGCCAGACTTCATTGTATTTGCCTGATTTATAATGTTATGAAGAAGCATAAAATAGCAAGTTGTATCAGATAAATTTAAAAATTTTATAGGTTCATATCCCAGAGGTAATAAGACACCTTTCCTTACTACAGTGCTTCTTGAGATTTCCTTGCAATACTTTATCCTTGTTCCATGATCAAGTATTGGAAGGAATTATTTAAATTGTGACATCACTTGCATCATCCCTCTGTATTGACTGACAGTAAGGAGTGAGCACTCTCGTTGGCATTGAAATCAAGGCTTCAGTAGCTGTAGAACTTTCTGGAAAAGTAAGTGTTCCATAATATTTTGTATAGATAAGTGATGACCTCCTCTAAATCACAATTTTGCTGTCCTTCAAGTTCTTTAATGAGGAAGCACTTAACAACTTCAAATTAGTTTATGACTTGTTTGGATATTGTGTCAAAATAGAGTAGTACACCAAGCGAAGCTACCACCTCCTTGTCAAGAAAGTGCTAACTTTTTGGTACCGATGCATCTGCTGCCTTGACCAGTTTAGTACTGCTCACTCCAAATCACCCATTTACATCTCTTGTGCAATTAGCTAAGATTTCATTATAAATTTTGATCTTTTGTGACTCACTGACACCCTATGAATGCCCGAAAGTTGTATAGAACACAGTATTTTCCAACGACTTTCGAACTGCTGTTCATAACAGTTATTGAAAATAAAAGGATTTCAGTGTAGGTGTTGGATATTGATAACCTTACAGATATAAACAGGTAGTTGACTTAATCACTTCCTTATCCTAGTATGATTCTAATATTGGTGTTCTATCCCTTTCTGTTTCAAACAGGAAGAGAGAAAAACTCTCCTGCTAAGAAATGCAGAAGAAAGGAATAAAAGAGAGGTTAGTACATGGCTTTTCTTGTATTATAAAGATAGAATCTACTTTGAAATATATTATTCTCTTTCAAGATATCTATAAGTGACATACATTTGTGAGACATCTAATAATTATGACTGAATATTTCAACAACAACACAACAGGAGAATTCTGCAGTTATTGGTGACATAACAATAACCTCCTAAGTATTCAACTTAACTATCGTACGTTATAGTGCAGTGATTTTATCAAAGTTTTGTTGTGAGAGGTACCCGGTTCTATGCTTAACGACATTCCATGATCTTCTCCAGAAAAATATAGATTTTGTTGAGGCTTTTTTATTGATTTAACATGCTCATTTTGACTAATAGAATCCTAATGGATTGAGAGAGTGGTTAAATGTATTGATTAACATTTTAAGAAGAATGTTGGGTGTATGGTGAAGGCCTGGAGAAAGACGATTTCTAGCCTATGTAATACTGTTGTTGAGCTGAAAATATGTCTAGCCAGGGTACCCCGTGTCACTAGTAACAACATCATTGCATATTAGTGTACTGTTCTTGGTGTCAACTAAACTGGCAAGGTTATTCTCTTTCTTCTTACAGGAAAGCAGGCAGAAGCGCTCTGCTGCTACGAAAATTCAGTCAGTTTATAGAGGATGGATAGTAAGAAAGAGACAGGTGAAGTATTGTGCAGCTGTGATGTAAATATGTTGTTTCTCCTTATTTTTTAAGTGGAGGCTGGGGGGGGCAGGTGGTCATTACTGGTGATATAACTTGGTGACATATGTGATCTTTGATAGCTTAATAGTAATGGTTAACTTTTTTAGTTGGCTCATTAATGTCGCCAGACACTGTTTTATATTGGCAGAGGTCTGTATGTAGCCTATGATAAACTAGTGAAACATGAACTGTTGATAACTTGCTGAAATATTCATTTTCAGTGATATTTTATACTTAAAAGCCCAGGTAAGCTTGTACTGAGAAAATTGTACTCAATGTCAGGCATCTTTTGCATAGTTGATAGGCATAAGCTTTTAGTATTTTGGCTCCACATAATCTTAACACCTCTTGGCTGGTTGCTGGAGCAAATTCAAGGGGTATCTGGGCCTGTATGGAGCACTAACATCACACATGTATTTAAGTTTCCCATGTCACAATTAGGAGCCTATAAGCAATATATTGTGCTGAAGACTCCATCCAACTGCTAGAAATAACAGTTCTAACATCACTAACCTTAAAGATATATTGTTAATTTTGCTCAAATCATAAAGGTGTTCAATTTGGTAAGAGACCAGTTCGTGAAAGGGTGTCTGTCAGTATCTGTGAAACATCTCATCCTGAATCTTATCCATATTCTCAAGAAAAGTGGGGCAAATGCAAGAAATTGTGGAAACTTTGATTTCATAAAACTGTGATGATACACTTGAGTATGCCACAAATGGAGGATGCGTGAATATCAGATCTGACAAGTGATATGGGTGAAAGCATATTGTATATATTTTCACAAGCCTTTGATCACCTGCTTACTTTTAAAAGGAAATACCTAATCTTCTTGTTTTAGTGACGACATTGGCCACCAAACTTCTTATGCAACACATGTTAAGCAATGGCGTGTGTTATTGCAACCCTTGATCTTTTGTAGAAACTTCAAACTTTGCTTTCATGGAGAAACTTTTCCAGATATGCATCCAGACAAGACATATGTTAGGTTTGGCTTATTCTAATGACATGTCTTTAATTGTTTACCAAACTAAACAGAAGTAAAAGTAGCCACATAGTAAATAATTCTTCTTGAGAAGACACTTTGTAGGTCCTGAAGAACTTTCAATCGCTTTCCGACAACCTACTACAGAGATCATGCAAGGAATTACCTACAACTCTATTTAGCACATGTATGCTTTTTCATAACATGCAATATATCGAGTTTCCTTAAAAGCCTAGTGGACTGCTGTCCATATTTTTAATCTATACTTATGCATAAATTATTAGTTTTGGGACATCTGGCAACTGCTGATATTTACCTTTTACGATGGGAAGCAAGGGGAAGAGGGGTGAAAACAGTGATTTTTATGGACTTTTTGAAGCCTTTTGGAATATGTTTACAATGGTAAATGACAGAACTTTAACTGAGAAGAAAACTGTTCTGCGTCTGGTCTGGCTAGTTTCATGCCTGAGCTGTATCAGTCCTTAATACTGCGCAGTAAAAGTTGATTAGTTTTTGTGTGGTTTATAGAGAGATTCGGTGATTTAATGTTTGACCTGCACACTACCCGCCACCACCCCAGGTACATCTAGAATGTTATTTATGACAACTTCTTTCTTTTTCACGACCATGGATTAATTTTACTCAGCAGTGCCACTGACTGATATGTAACTGTCATTCATTTATTGTTTGACTTCCCTTACTCTTAGGTTTCTTGGTTATCACAACAACATCCATTACAAACTGACTTTTGATGATTTAGCAGTGATTTAGCAATGCACGGAATACCGTTGAAAAGTTCTATTGTTGGTCTTTGGAGAGGAATGTCGTGTAGGGATCGGTAGATGGCTATGCACCTTGAATGCGAAACAATTGGTACAAAACCAAATATAGCCAGTTCTTTGGCACAAAACCAAATATAGCCAGTTCTTTGGCACAAAATACAAGTCAACAAAAGACACATTCTCAAAATGATCATGCTAAATGCCAAAATTTGGTAAACAAGCAAGTTTTTGAATTATCATTCAATAAAACATATTTACATCATCATCAGAATCAATTTGCTCCAACGTGCTACAGCTTCTGCTATTTCTCTGCTGAGGCACATGGGAGTCTTGATACATTTTTTAATCATGCAGGCCACCATTCTTTTTGTAGCTACTGTAGCGTGACAGCACTTTAAATCAAAATTTTGCTGTGAATGTGCAGCTAGGCATTTTGAAAGTCGATGATCTTATAGTATCAAACCATTTTTCACTGTGCTATGAAAAAGCATTGGTAACTCAAAAAGAGAGAAAATATATTGTGAGCTTGTGGGATGGCTTTTGCCCGAGCATAATATTGAATGTCAAAGTCCAGTCCAGAATGCAATTGTATAACCATGAACTCACCGTTAAAAATAGTTCCTTAACTCAGTCATCTTACCTGCCTCTGTTTGGCACTTGTGACCTATTTTGGATGCAAAAAAACTGATCCCATTGAAGACATTTGGTGAGCTTGGCTTGTCAACCATCCTTAATATGATTCATCTTTGCATGAGTAGCAATTGCATTTGGGTAGTTAGCAATAAACAGATGACCTACGTGTATACTCTTAGCATATTATTATTTACTGAAATACAAGCACACAGTTTGGCAGTATTAGGACATGGCAACTAGCTTTATTTCAAGTTCGTTAACTTGGCCACTGGATTTCTTGAAACTTATGACTTAGATATTTAGTTTTTCCTTTACCACTAGCAACATTTGATGCCCAGGCTGTATTGCTCCTCAGCACAGTTTATAAAAAGGATGTTACGTTACACCATGGATTTTTGAAACCCATACATATTTTGCTTCCCATGCTTTACAATATTTTCACCCGTTGTCAAAGTCCACATTTAGTTACCATTGTAAATATGTAAGAGATTTATAAAAGAGAAGGAGAAACATTACCCTGTTAATTCAACTTCCATTTGGTATTGACCATTTGATTCTTAATCTGGATTTTGGAATAAGCCATGATAACAAAAATTCAGTATCAAGATGTGAAAAAGATAACCATATGAAATATAAGTTCATTTATGTTTTCACTCCTGAGACTACTTTGCAAGAAAAATGGTGCATCTAACTGTAACAGATCAACAGTCAGGTATTTCTCAGATGCTGTTTTCCATGTGCCCACAGGACACATGATGAAATCATGTAATCGAGCACATCCTATTATAGAGTTGGAAAACAGCTAAATTTTTGAAATTTGCCTTTTAAAAGAACAAGTTACCAGCCCAGAATTTGTTTGATTACTTTTGCGGAAAAATAACCTCTCTTGAAGTAGGTTTTCGTCAGCAAAGATCGCTGATGTGTAATATGAATGCCTCTGCTGAATGCTGACACGAATGATTAAGGGAGTCATTAAAACGACTGTAAGCAATAGTGCAGTTAAAGAGAGATTATTTCATTTCTTTAGATTGCCTAACTTTTTTCTCATTTCCTTTTGTTGATGTAGGCTGCCTTGTTAAGGCTAAGTTTCGATAGTACTATGCCTCTACTGGAGACAGAAAACCAAGATTCCAACAAGTTAACATTTGAGTTATTGAAGAAAATTGTCTGCTTCTATAAGCCAGGAACAGACTACCAGAGATTGGTAAGCTTATTCTTAACTGTAGATACAAAATCATAAAAACAAAGGCAACCGTTATTATTTGTTTTACTTTCAACTAAAGAATAAGTCTTTTTGATTTACCATTTGTCAAAGTGTATAATTTGCCTGATTTGTTACCACGATGGTACTACTTTTCACACGTGCTACAACACGTCGATAAACCCATTGAAGGTGAAGTAGCAATGTTTTTCCTGCATATCATGATTTGTACTTAATGTAAAGATATTGTATGACTCCAACTATACAATGTGAACTTCTTCGAAAAACCCCTAGTCGATGACAATCGTGTTGTTTTGCAGATATGTTTTATTCTAGAACGTATTTTACAAATTTTTAATGTTATTCCCTGCATTCAATTCTCTGTGAATTTCTGACAAGTCACAATGTTATCGACTTAGAATATATTTGTGACCAAGCTTCGCCCTAGTGGATCATGCACTTCTTGTCGAAGATTTTTTTCTAATTAAACAGATATTCGTGTTTTATGAATAAAGAAGATTGTTAATGATACATTTAATGTAGTTTTAATTATTAGCATTGAGCTAGCGAAGCAAAACAGTACATGTTGGATTTATTGAGGCTGATTATATTCAGCTTCACCTTGACTCTATTTACTACCACAAAGTTATCACTGCCGGGCTGATGTTTCATGCATTTAATGATAATGGAGTACACTCAAAATGTGCAACCATAGCTTTTATGGTCGTTTGGTCAAGTGCAAGCCCGTATTAACCCCATTCTGCCCCGGCATTTTCGCAAATAAGTCTGCTTGGGGACTAATGGCCTCTATGTAACTTAAGGACCTTATGGCTAACAGTATAGAACTTTAGCATACTCATAATACCTACGACTACCTAAAAAGTTGGGTTAAGGTCTTATTGTTCATTAGATCTAGAACTTCTTATCCTCTAAGGCTACTGATCAACGCTGATGAACATGATATTTGGCAAAAATTGTGCCAGTTTCAACTTTTCTTTAAATTTAGCTATTTTCTTTACGTAGACTGTTGAAATTTATTAACTTTTCCGCAATATCGATAAACAAAGGCATTTGTAGCATTATTTGGTTCCATATTCAATAAGCTTCGAATATGGCGGGCAAAATTTTGCTGGGGGGCTCCAACCGCCCCAGGCATAATAGGTTACACCTTTAAATCTCGAAAAAGGCGACCCGTGTTTTTGGCTGATAAAGTTTTATTGTATCAGAACCAAGCATCATAAACTCAATAGGAATTCTGAGTAGCTATACGAAAAGGGCTTTTCAGCCAGCAACATGAGTCGTCTTTGTGGAAATTTTATTTGTTTTCTGTACCACAACCTATATAATTTAAATAATTTAGGTTAAAGTTAAACGTTTCTGCAGAAGTAGACTCGAGCATGAATAGAAAACACTATGTTGTTCAACTGTACATAAAACCGGACATGTCCCATATCAGAAAATCACTATTTGAAAACTTGTTGATAGTGCCGATTTATGAAACTGCACGAAATAGCCAATGCATTTTGTACTTAAAAGCTTTTTGATTGTCACTCCTCAGAGTACAAAATCGTCGGAATATTGACTAAAAAGGGAATCAATGAAATTTTTTACCCAACTGTGTATGCAAAATGGCCAACCAGAGCTCTGACTGCCATATTATTGTTGTTTTGATCAACCGGTGTCC
This sequence comes from Carybdea cf. marsupialis auct. non (Linnaeus, 1758), assembly GCA_010016065.2. Taxonomy (NCBI): domain Eukaryota; kingdom Metazoa; phylum Cnidaria; class Cubozoa; order Carybdeida; family Carybdeidae; genus Carybdea; species Carybdea cf. marsupialis auct. non (Linnaeus, 1758). The sequence continues at coordinate 11,389 of JAAAKL020004185.1, read as the reverse complement.
GTTAAGCTAAGTGGTTAACCGAAAATGTTCAATGAGTGGACAGGTTATTCAAGTCTACAAGGCAACGGTTTTCTTGCTTTGATGTGTACGGATTCTAGAACGGCCAAGTGAAAAGCAGATCTAGCTTCACCAATTATACGGAGGCAGTCATCCTTATACCTTTTAGCACAGTCTGGGTCTTCAAGCACGTGCTGCCCAATGGCAGAGTCACATTGCTTTGTGGTGTTTTTGGAGTTTGAAACACGAGGTGGTTGTTTCCTTGTAGGAGCTGATGCGTGGCGAATACAACATGGAACATGATACATAATTCTGTCAACTTACCTCAAAGTCGTGTGACCGACATAGCCAACGTTGCACTGGCAAGGAAATGAGTAGACTACAATGCTGTTATTTGTGAAAGGCACACGGTCTTTGTAGTTAGTTTGGAACGCTCTCCCAAAGGGAGATAAAATACATGCTATAGACCATTTGATAAAAGAAAAGTTGTGCAATAAATGAAAACGAGGCGAGAGCTGTACCCAAGATGGTGTTGGTGATCGCAACGTGGTTGTTTTATTTATTGGGACAATTTTTGTTTTCTACCTCGGGTACTTTGCAATGGATATTGACTCTGGTGATATTGCAAACCCTATTTTTAGCAGCTGTGCCAATAAAAGATCTAGTCAAGGAAAGCAGTGCGCAGCATTCGACTGCTCAGCAAGGGCATACCGTATTAACTCTGGTATACGTGACAAATCACGGATCAGCTTTTTTTTAGGTTTCCAGGCACTCGTCCAGAAATCAACCGTTGGTGCAATCTCATCAAGCGAGCAAATGGAAGGGATGGGTTTCTGTTGTTTTCGAGAAGCATTTTCTGCCTCAATATGTTTTACGGGCACCTGGTTGTAGTAGAAGGCGAAGACACCCTGATGGACTACCAATCCAACACCCATGGAACGACTTCACTCTTTATGTAAGTTCCCGTACCCATAGACACAGGAGAGATATCTCAAGGTCGGATTCTTAATGTGAGCCCCAACCAGTGACGTGTTTTACCAAGGACACTGATGATAGTATTCCTGATGGTGAAATCGATTTGGTAGGAGACAAAGAGTTGCAGTTTAGTAAATTGAAAGAGAAGTTCGAAACATTGCGAAGAGAAAATGAGGAGTTGAAAGAAAAACTCAAGAAAATAGATACAAGCTCTAATTTAAAAGTTGAGAAAGCATTTTGTTAAACATGTTACAGCCAAAGACTCAGTCTGCAACCATTATACTGGGTTTCCAACTCTTCAACCTCTTCACTCTGTGTCGGATTATATAAAACCAGGTAAAAATGGAGAGAACGTTGTACTTTACCACTGTAAAAATGGAGAGAACGTTGTACTTTACCACTGTAAAAATTCAGGTGAGTAAAATAATGTGGTTTAAGCGTCGGGTAGGTTGTACAGTGCTGAGTGTACAGGGTGTAAGTTGCATCCTATAAAGAAATAGCTAAATTGGTGCGGGCTTAAACAGATCTTGGTGAGTTAGACCATACGTTACTGAATGTTTGAAACAGGAAATAATGAGAGCGGTGATTGTCAACATAGTGATGCGTCGATACAGCCCTCGCCTCGTTTTCATGTCACGTCATCTTTTTATGAAAAGGACTATCCTCGTTACTCCACACAGTTCTGCTGGAGGATGCCATTTTATAGTCACAAGAAATGTTGAGTATCGTAGCTACTATCCAAGATGGCCACTATCGTTGAGAAAATCTTGACTAAGGTGTGAAATAAATTTTCTTCAGTTGACGGAGTCAACGTCTGACTTCGCCAGCCTTGTGACTCACGTGAACAAGAAAATTGCGATTTCACGCAGACGTGATCATGATCATGACCATCATCATCCTGATTTTCATCATCATCGTCATGGTCATCAACTTCATCATCTTCGTCATCTTCATCATTGTCAAAGTCAGCAGCAACTTCAGCTTCAGTAGCAGCATCAATAGCAGCATCGTTCTCATCATCATGAGCAGCGTCATTCTCATTATCACAATCATCATCATCAACAGCCACAGCATCATTCTCATCAATATCAACGGCAGCAGCATCATTCTCCTCATCCTCAATAGCAGCAGCATCATTTTCATCATCATCAACAGCAGCAGCATCATTCTCATTATCATAATCATCATCATCATCATCAATAGTAGCGACATCATTCTCGTCATCATCAACAGTAGTAGCAGCATCATTCTCATCATCGTCAAAAGCAGCATCATTCTCCATATCATCAACAGCGGCAGCATCATTCTCCTCATCATCACAATAGCAGCAGCATCATTCTCATCGTCATTAACAGCAGCATCATCATTCTCATTATCATCAACAGCAGCAGCAACATTCTCATCATTGTCCACAGCAGCAGCAGCATTCTCATCATCATCAACAGCAGCAGCATCATTTTCATCATCATCAACAGCCGCAGCATCATTCTCATCAATATCAACAGCGGCAGCATCATTCTTTTCATTATCAGCAGCAGCAGCATTATTCTTATCATCATGAACAGAAGCAGCATCATTTTCATCATCATCAACAGCATCACCATCATTCTTATCATCATCAGCGGCATCATTCATATAATCAGCATGCTTCTTTCTCCTCATTATCATGCTTCTTCTCTTCCGCCTCATTACCACGTTTCTCCTCCTCCTCCTCCTCCTCATTATCACCATTATTATCATTGTCATCATTGTAGTACTCCGTGTCGTTCCTATCCTCGTTCCCCAAATTATGAGCAATCTTCTAGATTTCCAGTTTCCAGGACGCGTCTGTCGTTAATCACTGTTATCCTTGGGGTATCACTTCATAAGACTTGCACCAACGACGTCTTGGCCCCATGTATTTCCTCACCAGCGTGGTACTAAAAAACAAGCGGTCTCTCTGCCAATAGTTGCCAGTGACGACGGATCTTTTATAAAATTTTCTATATATAACACAAAGCAGGTCATTTCGGCACGTCATACACGTTTTTGTGTAACTGAGAAACATCTAGACAAGAGGTATAAAGCTTCAATCAGGCAAGAACTAAATAGCTTTTAAGAAACACGTCCAGGTTCAATAACATTTTTACTTCTTCAAAAACGCACTGCAACAAGGTTCTCATTTTTCTACCTGTTGCCCAAGGTTCTGCAGCCTCGCGTCCATTGGTACCTATAACTTGCTATCTTAACCATCAACTTTGCAAGTGATGGAGCTTTTAACAATGGGGTACCACAGTAACCCAAACCCTCTTTTAAAGTCTTCAGGTTTTCCTTTGCCTGCTTTTTAGTCATTTCATCTAGCTAGTGCTCATGCTATTGCCTTTTTTGCAGAGATGCCATCCTCCATCTGTTCATATGTCTTGGGGGCTATTACCGTGTGCCATTTATGGTAAGGTTTGAACTTTGTTGGACTTCCTCATTATAACCGTATCTTGCCATGTAGAACCTATTTTCTAAAGGCATTTCTGGAATTCATTTGGCTGAGGTTTTTTTCAATTGTGATTGTTCCCGTCCCAGCTATCTATAAAGTACTAATTACTAATTACTAATTAATCAACGAACTGGACTAGTCTCGGTTTTAGTTGTAGTTTGACTCTCTATAACTACTATATTCATCGGAATTTCTATAGTTGTAATTTCTTTAACAGCAGCCTCAATATTATCATCTGTGCTACCAACATATTCAAAGTTGTATTTGCCATGGTCGGGATTTTCTTCATTTGTTGGCCAAAAGAGCTACTGCATCTGGAAAACATATATCTCAAAACTTCTTATCTACCTTTTCTAGACGATAGTATATCCAATACCTTTCTGACTATGACGCGTAGGTCAATCAATAAAGAAAATGACTATAGAAAAATATCCATTTTGCATAGAATTGTAAATAATTTTGTAGCTTTGTGTCCATCGATCACACGGCAAATTAAATCTGATAAAGCAAAGTAGAAGACTGTAATGAATAGCTCAGGAATCGCAAGCAATGTAATAGATTTCTTGGAATGTGTTGAAAACAAAGTTTGTAGAAACGTCAAAGCATGCTACCGATTTGTTTTCAAAAAGCAATTGAGTCTCCCGATGAAAGAGGGATTAAGAAACGTTCGGGATGAGGGTAAGAAGGTGTGCTTCGTACATAAAACATGTGCAATTTGATTGACTTTGCTCGTGGTAGTTTTCGTTGAGAGACGAAGTATTATCCGTAAAGTCACCTAAATTTTTAGAAATAAGATATATCTTTCAATTTTAGCGAAGACTTGTAAAATATAAAGTCAGTGATCATCTAAATATGAACCCAATCAAATGTATCAATGTTCTGATCGAAGATACAATGACTGTATTAATGACTGTTTCAAAGATAAATTCCATTTGGATTATGGTGACACTGGTATGAGATAACTGTTTGAAGGCTTAGGAGTCTTATCTCATCAGACCAAAATGTCTTAAAATATTTTGAGGTTTTGCTCCTCGTTCCCCGTGGAACTCATAATACAGTTTGCCACAATGTGTCTCTCTGGATATGCCGACACCAAAGAAACTTATGGGTAAGGTGTATTGTATACCAATATCATGTTAAGACGTTTCGTTGTGATTAGAGATCAGACAAAAGTTCTGTGGTTTATTTTGAGTGGTCACGTTTTGGTGTACATATTACAGGAGTCTCGGAATGTTAGATAGAAGAACAAAAAAGAAGATTAGAAGAAGATAAAGGGGGCTCAAGATGTCTTATATTGTTTTTGGTTGAGTTTATGGTATTGCTGTAGAAAATACATTTACTAATCCATTTGCTCGTATATCTCTTTGACGGAATGGCTTTGATAACTCATGATAAACTACCCCTTGTTAATATTTTCACTCTTCCACTGGATGCTATGATATGTCGACACGTGACCATAATATCTGTCTTTTTCTGATCTGAGCCTCTTTCTGTTTTCTATCCAAAATCAGACCAATGATCATGTTCTTACTCTCCTGGGGTAATTATTGTAGAGAGTTTGTTTTTATTAGCGTCGGTAAACTCAGTGATTCTTCAAAAAATTAAAAGTTTTATAATGGGAGTTTTATATCACAAAATCGTATCATGCGTCTTTAACTCAATTTTTTTTCTAATTGGATTTTTTTCAGTCCTGTCGGCCCTTTTATGATCAATTGTAAAATAAGGGAAGAACGTTACTTTTTTTATCCCACATCCAGTGGCGTATCTAGTCTCACCCATCAGCACCATATGTAACAGTGTTATAAATTTAGGCTACTGATGGTGGCGAGATTCATTATTTATTTGTAAAAAAATAAACTATCAAGGAAGAGTCTTGGCAGATCTACATGAAAGCTCGATATAAACTTTGATGAAGAAATTCGAGTCAGATGGCTACTGATCCCAACGTACTAGGACGAAAAGTAGTTCTTGTACACGCTAGGTATCTGGTCTACCTTAAACAGGAGTTGTTGGAAAAGATTGAAAATTATTTGTGCTATTTGTGGGGTGTTTTACGGACTACAACTAATCTTTCAGCCCCAATATAAGCTTGTATTGTTTAAGTGAGTAGTTTATGCAGTGTATATAAGCCAAAGAATTTGCAAATTCCAGCAACATGGTAAATACCGATTGTTAAATTGAAATTGATTACTGCCTTTCTTAACCCATGCGTTATTGTATTCAAATAGTTAATATTTACAAGTATACATTATGAGACTAAAGTCCCGGTCTGCTATAGAAGAGTGTCTACATACTCGTCGAAGTGCTTCGGAGAAACTGACCTAAAAATGCACTGTTCCTGATATGTTCGTTATCATGGTCGAGTTATAGCCATCCAAATTGAGTCTTGATTTCTTGATTTTTTAGCAGCCCGAATGGTCATAGATGAATAAAAAAGTTGGCTCAGGACGTTTTAGAGCAAAGTACGCTAAGAAAATTAGTCTTTTGTACTTAAGGCTTGAGCGATTTTCTACGTGGAAAAAACCGTGTTCTAGAACGTATTACATAATATCATTTTTGACGAGTCTATTCGAGAAAACCCGAAATGTTCAACTCCACAAATGACAAGAGTGCAAGGACGTGGTACTTTGCTGTAAGTGAGCTGACTTAAAGTAAGCTTCGAACACATCGAACTTGCGATAAACCAACCTGCCCTCTCAAAGTAGACGTCATCTCAAGGTAACTTTTCGCACGGTGCCATTGTCTTTTCCCCCAAAACGAAAGTGACGAAAGTGTAGGATCTCCCAGAGTGCATGTAAATGAGTAAGCCCTGAAGCAAAAAAAACCCGTTAAACTAGCTTATTAAATAACTCCTCTCCTTTGGTATATAAGTAGTTGGGCTCCTTATCCGACTATCGCGAAACATGTGAACTGCATGTCATTGGGTGTGGTAAAGGTCCACGGTTTCTCGAAGCGTGACACAGGCTTAGTGTAGGCCTATTCGTGGAATCAGAACTAAACATGCTTTTGTGTGGGACAATTTCTTGACAAAGATGAAAACGGGGGCTATTTGCGATTTTTTCAAAATATTTTGGTAGAAACCCGGCGTAACAAAAAGATCACTCGAAATAGGCGTACGTGTTGTGTGAAACAAGGCCACAGAACTGTTGCTCGTAACATATCATTCACCACCGAATTCACGCTTTACATCATGACCGAAAACTCACTTGCTTTTAAGTAGCTATGTAGAATAGGGCGTGAGAATGTCAAAAAAAGACACTAGTCACATCTGTGTTTAGCTGCTAAAAGCTCCGTTGGAAGGCTGATAGAATGCAGCCCTTACGATGAAATTTGGGATAACAACTGGAACCGCCCAAGACTTACCGTAAGTTCATTACCGGCAGCCTAATTTGAAACATCTGTTGACATGCAAGAGCACCGTAAGATATCTTTTTCCTACTTGATGATTGTTTTATTCACAAAACTTTTATTATGATAAACAGTCCCTTTCAGTTAAACCGCAAGTCATATTTTTACTCATGGTGAACGAGCCGTTGTCAACCCTTGTTCCTTGATATTTTAAAATTTGCATTGATTGCTCCTGCTTGTGAATTAGTTGTGTATGGTCTAGAGCCCGTGAGCTCTACTCCCTATTTCTGTTAGTTTGCTAAAAATATCTCTTGAAACGAAACCCCTATCCTGGCTTCGAAAGACAGGTAAAAGATACGCGGATCTGACCGTGATTCTGCTCAAATCTGGCCTTGCTTGACGGACACTTCGGAGGCCAGCAAATTTTTGCGCCAAAATTTTTTCGTCGGGCAGTGTGATTGATTTATTGATGTTGTTTGATTGGGAAGCTGGAATAGGGTATATTAGTAAACCAGTTATTAAGGCGATGTTTTGCTTGTTAATTTTAGTGCTGTTGTGCATACTTATGTTGATTTTGGCTAGGATAATCTTACTAACTCTTCTCATTTCGCTTGTTGCTGGATTATCTTAACGTACATGGAATGCTAATGAAGGAGCTTTATAATCCTTATATTTAATGGAGGAAACTCGTTTGTCCATTACCTCAGTCCAGTCGGGAAACAAAATGAACGTAAAATTTTTAAGGTGTGCATCGGGCATTGTAAGGTAGTCTATTTTTCATTTACACTTTTAGACAATCTTGAGTCAAATTATTTTGAAGCAACATTCAAAGAGGGAATTGTCACTTAATGGAGACAAAAAGAAACGTCTGTACCTTATCGAGCGCTTTCTTCTTCTTTGTTGCAGGTAAGAAAGTTGGCAAGAATTGATAAGACTATTTAATAAACTGAATCTATTATGCATGTTTGTGTCTGTTCTTATTCTTTTGTGTATGCATGCATGCATGTGTGCATGTATGTATGTATGTATGTATGTATGTATGTAAGAGAAGAAGAGAACAACTAAAGAAAAGCTTTGGAAATTCGCTACTCAAAGTTTCATGCTATGCAACTATCTTCAGGCGAATAGTTGTTCACAAAAACGTTTTACAATTACATGTATGTATGTATGTATGTATGTATGTATGTATGTATGTATATATGTATGTATGTATGTATTTTTATATGTATCCATACATGTATGTATGTATTTGTGTATGCATGTATTTATGTGTGTTTATAATTATGTTTGTATTTTTGTATTTTTGTAAAGTATAACCACATGTAATAGTTTTACTTCTTTGTGATTGCAATTTTCCCATACTCCTCATAACATTATGCTGATACGGACTTAAAATGGGCAAGTAATCTGGCATCTTCCAGTAAAATCTGCTATTTCAAGAAGCCCGCAACGCTACCCCAATTGATCTTACGTTGTTAGAGGTGACATGATGAAGCTCCCTATCCTCATTCTCAACGGTCTGTGCAGGACCTTGGTATTGAGGTATTTAGATACCGTTCATTAACGATCAGAGCATCTCGTAGCCAATTTGTTAAAAAGTTTCAATGACTTGTAATTGCATAACATTTTAGGTGGCTCACTTTCATTTTGGCTGTAGGAGGCACTTTTGTGTTAACACCAATCCAATTTTCATGGCACTACTGATAGTGCTACATACCATCTGAGAATAAAACTTATTTTTGATAGAGCTGTACTGTTACATGTTCACTGCATGTACATGTACTGTTAACAACTTTGCAAAAAGTGAAATTGCGGCTTCTGCTATTTTTGGAGTCTTTGGTGGGTGTGACCTTTAACCTTTCGAATGTCATTGAAGGTGCCACTATGGATCTTTTTGGTAGTTCCATAAGGTGTCCATCTATGGTTTGTTGCCCACTGAATCACTAGAGCTTTTACGGTCATTAGGATTCTGATACTTGTCTTTTTTACCAGATTTTTAGTTCATCGAGAAGACACATAGAAGTATGATTGAAGCCAGTTGATCAATGAAAGGCCGTGTTAAGAAGTCGGCCGAATATTTAGCCAATCCAAAGTAAAGAGTAAAACTGTTAAACAGGCTGACGAATTAATAATTTAAGCTAGCAATATATCAATATGCTCTGATGAAGACCGGCTTGACCGGTCGAAATATAAGTGACCACCTATACTTTATACAATTTACTGCTACTTTTCCGTTTAAACTGATTTCTTGTCTAATGACGAATGAATAACTGGTAGTACTGGCTTACAGAGGATACCGCTATATTAAGACTACCATGCGGTGCCCGTCCTTTTACATAAAGTGTACCACCCAAGAACACTCCTTTTATGATCCTACATAGTCACTTGATTATTTACAGAAGCTGCACGAGACCTATGCCCAAAGACCAAGAGGTGCAACCTAGGGCTTCTATAAAGCAATCCGCGAGAACAGAAAACGTATTATAATTATTCCTGATATCTGCCATAAAACGTTAGCACCTAACACCAATCCTTAATACCCAATAAAGCATGACAGAAGCCTATTATTTCTCAGTATTACATTAGCCGTAGGCAATCTTCACCAATTCCCATAGTTAGATTATTCAGGTACGAAGACATTTTTACAACAACCATCCACCGATCAATTTAGATCAATGGACGATAAAGTATAGTTGAGAGCCATAGTCGCCAACCGCCTTACGAAGGCTGTGCTGCCTATGATGATGATGACCCACCAAGGCTTGCATCGTCGCTCTAAACTTCAGTTAATTAAAACGCATTGTTTGGTGTACATGTATCGCTGCTGTCACTTGGTTTCTCGTATTTCGAAGAAAGCACTTAGGATTCTGCTCAGAAGTTTGCAGGTGGAATTTGTTCTTAATTGAAAGCTCTTCCAATCGTTACTTTTCACATTTGTAAGGATCTTCATTTGGGGTATTTTATCATTGTAAGGTTAGGGTATTGTTCTCTAGCAGAAATCCTACAATTATCTTATTATCAAATCTTACAATTATTTTCGAATCGATAACCAGAAGTTAACTCTGAAAATGTTTGGCACCTATCCTCATTTATCAGGTTTCAATCAGGACATTTTTCAAAGACCCTAAGGGAGAATTTAGAAGCGGCTTAGCTTTTGAACACTTCGAAAAGTAATGGGGTTAGAAGAGGGTCTGAGTTATTTACGTGATTATCAGAGAGGTAACGCCCAATTCTTGCGTAATTCCTTTTAGTTTCTTTCTAGTAAATATTTCTCTTTTTTTGTTTTTTCTCTTTATTTTAGGACTTTAGAGTTTTCTGCAGCGGCCGAGTTTCCAATAGCCTTACCATTACGAATTCTCGAAGTATTCACTGACATCAAGACATACTGTAGTTTTTCAAATGAACATGGTGAAGAGCACCTTAGAACCGTGCTTTCGTACGTTGTTCGACATGGTAAGAGCTTTTCCTGATAAAATTGCAAAGACGTGGGCGTGCATATTTTACAATGAAACTTACCCGACTTCACACAAATTTAACGCCACCACCGAAACACTCGTGCGATCAACTCTTCTTGAGTATCGAGCGCAGTCTATTGGAATACCAAAGGAGTTTCTCCTAGGTGCAAAGTTTTGGAAATAAGCGCAAGAGGCGCAGAAATTTTAAGACTAGAGATACCATTGCAGTAGGAAAATAGGAAGCATAGGCCCCATTTCAGTCCCATGGTTTACAAATTATTAAGCGTCACATTTCCCACCGTCGTCTTTTTTTAGCGACAAATGTTTTGCGAAAGTGAGTCTAAAGTTGTGAAAGTGCCCATAAACTCTGCACTCTGAAAGTATTCTCAGTACCATTTCGATAAGCTGTTTGAAACTAGGTAATTTTTGGATGTTGTCAATGGTCGATTTATAGTTAAGTACCAAGGTCGTGTTTCATTGTACTGCTGTCGGTCCGGCTGTAACAAAGAGCTGATTTATTTTGAAAATGAGTATTTAAGTAACAAATGTGTTACGAAGAGCATAGATATACGTTTTCAGTTTTACATTAACAGAGAAAAGGCTTATATTTGCGACAATTTGAGAATCTAGACATAATTAAATAAATTACAACTCTTTCAAGTAACATTCTCAAATATGTTGAAGTATCTAGGATCATACATAGTAATCTCTGAAAAAGATTTGATGTCAGGAAGGGCATTGCGTGGACTGCATGTAACAAAATGGATAAGATCTGGAAATCCCAGCTCGACTGTAAGATTAAAACCGTGATTTTCTAGTAAAGATCGAACCCTTTGTACTCTACGGATCTGAAACATGGACTCTTTCCGCTAAACAACACCGCCGCCGAGATGGATGCTATACCCGTCTTCTCAAAAGAGTATTAAATCTGTCATGGAAAAAACAGGCAACGCTTGAAATGATATACGGTGACCTACCTAGGACATCAGCCTTAACCCAAAGGACACGCGTGCAGTTTGCAGGACACTGTGCACGTGCCTCAGAGAACTTGTGTCGCCGTTCCTCTTATGGAGACACCCATCATCACTCAAGCGGCCTCAGAAGCTCAGCTTTTTAGATATCATATTCAGGGACACAGCCATCG
>JAAAKL020004184.1:0-21477 GCA_010016065.2 Carybdea cf. marsupialis auct. non (Linnaeus, 1758) | reverse complement strand
TGTCTTCTCATTGGGCCTTTTCGGTTAACCATTCAGCTTCACGGACACTGATTGGTCAAAACAACACCAATCTGGCACTCAGATTCTGAATGGCTATCTTGTAAAACTCAGTTTGGTAAATAATTTCGTTGATTCCCTTTCGGTTATTTTCTCACGAATTGTACTCTGAGGAGTGTCAGACAAAAAAAGCTTTTAAGTACAAAATGAATTCGCTACTTCGTGCAGTTTTCTTATTCTGTACCATCAACAAACTTTTCTAATACAGTAACATAGCAACATTCTACCTCTTCCTTCTTTTTAAAGAGAAGAATCCCCAGACTAAACGGACATTGGTATTAGTATGATTAAATAACGTTTCTAAGGACGAGTACCTTTTGGCGGCTGTAGAATAATGGAATTTTCGCCAATTCTTGATCCGGAGACAAACCTCGAAACCTGAACTCAAACCTCTCTGTTTGAGTCCATTTTTGTATTCACTTCATTACTACACTTTATTGTAGTCTGTGGCCTGTGCTACCTAATGTCAATACTCCGTATTGCAAGTAGGTATCGATGTTTTGGGAAACAGATACTAATACTATCAATACTAGAAGCAATAAATTTATTCGACTTTGGAATCAAGGGCTGAGAGCTGAAGGCAGTGGCGATTTTGAAGAGTGCGGGGCCCTGGGCCGAAAACGTTTGCGGGGCCCTATGACGTAATACATTACAAGGACGTTCAGGTCTACATGATCATACAGTGGAAGTCCCGGAGCATATCATACCTTCCAGTGGATATATTTTCAAGTTTTCACTTACTTCCATGAGATTAATATGGGCAATTAGATAATTGTTTTCTTAGCATTGAGGAGCTGGGCCTCCTACAGGTGCGGGGCGTCGGGCCATGGCCCTGTCGGCCTCCCCCTAAAACCGCCACTGGCTGAAGGCTATTCACTGCCACCACGTCGCTGAATAAGTGCATATGTGCGATATGCACACTGTACGTTAATGCTCTTAATGACTTTAGTTTCGAAGTCTTTGCATTTTTATTAAGCTAAATAAAGAAATCCTCAAACATAAGAAGTTTAATTTCACGTGCTGATCACAACAGTTTCGATTTCTTTAAATGTAGATACTAGAGTAACAATATTCTTCCTCTAGCACTTCCAGGAATCCAAAATGATTTATACTCTATTATTGCGTCTTTTATCTTCAGGGCTGTAAAGCATAAAACGGATGTTTTCATCCTGCATATATTCCACACAAGTTTAGTGGTCGTGTTTGGAATAGAAAATTCAAGGGTGAGTAGCTTATAAGGCAGTTTGAAAAAGAAAACTTGATTAATGTTTATATCATCATACGTTAGTTATCTTTTGACCTTTCCTGTATAAGAAAAATGTATCTTTTGGTTCTTCTTTGCTTTTTAGTTCCTCTTTACTTCTTTATTATCGAGTTTCTAACGCTTGTACATCCCTTAATCCCTTCCTCATTCCTGTTTGCCATTTATTGAATTGTAGAAATCATTTAGATCAATGGATCAATATAACGTTATATATTTTGGCTGCAGTGGGAATGGTGTCTTTACTGCTCTTCTGCCTCTTATTACAAGTTGTTGCTTTGCTGAGTGACTTTTGATAAGATGGAACCTTCTTTTTCGTGAGATAAGCATATTATTTTTGATCCCTTCTGGACCTAGAATACGTTTATCTATTTTTATATCCAATAGATTTGCTACATCCCTCCTTATTCCAACTTTATTTTTTATCAATTCTAAATAAAAATCCAAATTCGTGAATATTTAGTAGTGTCACGTGATGACTGTGTTACATTTTTTAATCACGTGACACTAACGGTTACATAAAGGATGTAGTTACCAGGCTACTAAATTAGTTATGACTGAAATATGTTAGATAACTTCAAAGTCAGGAACTAAAAAAGTTCATTTTTAAGGCACAGTCCTTTTCGGTGTTGTATGCCAAGCAACTTTTCAGAGGGCAAGGATATCCCAGTAGGAGCTAAATGCTTTATTCTTGGCAGGATTACAAAGTTACTGGACTAGTTAACTATTTGAGAATACAGGTACTAGAGAATATAATGGAATTTAGTTACTGTCAAATTTGGTTAAGACTTGTTGACTTGGCGGAGATGTTCAAATGCTGAGTGGTGTCTAACTGACCGGTCGGATAGAACTATTTCCATTCTAAAGTCATAAACTGTACTGAGGCTGGTCTTCCAAATTTCGTAGATCTAGATTTACATGTCCAATGCTGGAGTACTTGAAGCTAATGTTGCGACAAGGGAAATGGAAGGTAATATCAGTGGAATTCACGCAGGTTAAATGGCAGAGTGCAAGCAGCAAACGCATGGATAACGGGATTGGGTCCCATTGATGTCATATTTGCTGTATTCTTACCATCTTTCACATTTACTTGCATACACGTACTTTACATATTTATGTTTTTTACTCGAGGTCTCGTAATGGCGAAGACTCTGATAAGGAGAGGGTGAAAATAAATGTCTTAGCACCCTATAGTGATGTAAGGTCTTTATAGTAACATACACTTTGATAGGGAATGTACAAGATCTCCTCGTTATGTCGGTCAAAGGCTATATGTGAGAGAGGCAATTTGTCCATATGACGAGGTATTCCAGGTTTCAGAGTTTGGTATGATGCAGATTTTACTCACTTAGCCCTTGCATTATGCAGTATGGAGACGTTTCTGGCTATGAAGGTGTGAAGATGCAAAGGACATCTGATTATCTTGCAGCTCTTTCAATGTGGCTTATTCAAATTACGCAATATTGAAATTTTGATAAAAATTTATTGATTCCGATGCAACCTAGACTTGACAAATCTATTGGTTCGTATGTTTAGTTTCCATTCGGATTTTATTTTAGTTACTTTTCACAAGTAAAGTTCATCCCAAGTCAACTCTCTACAAAAAAATACTTGGTTTTCCTAATGGAGTGAGGTAAGTTTATGACGTTGGATTGCTACATATGAAATTAGGTTAAACATTTTTCAAGTATGTCACAACCGGAATTTCAACCTGTGAGTCACTCATTCGCGGTATGCTCTCTACCAATTGAGCCGGGTTACCAGCGATGCTGTCACATTATTTTTCCAGGTTATCACATTTGCCCTTAACTCCCCTACCGATAAAAACTGGGGTCAAAGGTTATCACAGTTCTTCTAGGAAGGCTCTCTACATGTGATTTGATCATGATAGTGTAATGCAACACTTCAACTTTACAATATCAAATCCTCAACAGTAAATATTGACATGTAGGGAAAAAAGGGAGGGGAAGCAGCAGATTACTTTCAGCTAAGCCACCTAATACACTAAGTGTACAAGGCATGAAAAGTGTGAATTTTACTGGCTTTTCTATGACAATTTTTTTTACATTGCACATAGCTATACAGAATATTGAGTTGTTTTCCAATGAAAAAGTTTCTGCAGTAGTGAAAATAACTTTTTAAACAGAGTACTAAGGTGAACGCATGCCTCCTCTCTTACCAGATAAAGGACGCGAGCATCGTATTTGAGTAAGCAAACCTCTTGTTAGAGAGCTTTTAAGGCTGGGATATGTAATTCTGGAAGGAGACTCCGGGTTAGTTCCCAGTTGAGAGGAAAGTTTGCAAGACAAGATACTTTGACTATCATTAGTGAATGCATCAAATTGATGATTTCTCCCTACTTTAAGTAACTTTTTTTCCTCTAAAAGAACTGTGGGAGACAGCATTCTAACAATACAGCAACACGACCTTTGGAAGCAACAAAGGGCGATACTAAATCCAGCTTTCCATCGAACGTAAGTTACATTGACATACACTAGTACATTTTCATCGTCTTAATATCTATTATGTCGATCGTAGTCACTATCATCATAATCATAACAATCAGAATCAGAATCCTAATATCTATAAACATCCGGATAATCATAATCGTTATGATAATTTTAATCTTTACAATCGTCAGAATCATTATAATCATCATCATCATCGTCATCATCGTCTTCGTTGTCTTATTTGTTGATTAACCATCAAATGAATCACCCCAAATGCTATTTTCCAAACATTTCGGTCGGATTTCAGTGATGTTCCCACTCTCTAGGACTCTGATTTCTACAAAAAAGAAACATGATGTTGTTACATTATATTAGAACATCCCATTTTCAATGCACTTTATAGACCACCATTGATGTGGCAGTGATTTGAGGTCACCCCCTCACAAATAGATCAGAGTTTGAGTTCATGTGAAATGTAAACATGGTGGTCGATGTTTGCTCTTTGAGGATATATCATTACGCCGCTCGCCACACATAAAAATGAAACAGATGTCAGCGGTTAACAGCTACGCCCTTAATGATTGTCAAGTCGGTCAAACATTTGTTATATAGAAATAAACTCTAGAAGAAAATGAACTATTAGCTGGTTTAAACAGTGCTGGAAGAAAGCCTTGTGTATCACTTCCTGACTTGGGCAAAGTTACAAATAATTCTGTGATGTCTGTAGCGCCTAACTCACCCTTGCCCCACGAAGATGTACGCAATTTCTGTGACATTCCAGCTTTTCATATTTACAAGAGATTATTGTGGTAGCAGTGGGAAAAGGTTGAAGAAGTCGACTCCCTTGTTTAAGGTCACCTATCCACATTATTTTTCCTGAACTGATATGTTTCACATACTGTTTCGTACGAATAAATAAACTAGGGAGCGTTCTGAATTTAGTTTGCCAGCTGACAACATTCTGCCCCCTTGATATATTAATGTATTGTCATGCTCATACAGAACACATAGATCCTCCTGAATGTAAATAAATTTATATTTGTAAGCACTTATCAATTTTTACAGTATTTTGTTATATTGTTAAATGTCAATAATTTCACAGGTTGTTAGTTTGATCACTTCTTATAAAAGCGTTTCTAATGCAACTGAACCACTGCCGCGTCGTTACCATAAAAGGTAATATGTTCATGTGTAGGATGTGACCCTCAATGTGGCACTGAGCAACAAACGTCTTTAATTAGTAGTATTTTAGGGAAGTAAATCGACTTTTATGTCTAAAGTCTTTTTCTTTATAAATTTGAACGCAAGTGGAGAACACGTTAGTATGATCCGGAATATCGTTCAGAGTATTTAAAATGTCGTTTGGAGAATCTTGAGAATCTGATAACACAAGGAAAAATCGAAATGAAAATGAAAATGAAAATTGCAAATAGATTGTTCAGAAAATTGATTATAGAAACATGGTAGCTTAAGTGATAGTGTAAACCACGTGAGAACCAATTGCTTATGCCAATTTTAGCGACAGGACGCTATGCACCTTAAGTAGAGGAATCCACAAATGAACCTATATGAAATGCAGGTCATATTTGACCACAATAGTTGACTGATAAGGAAAAAGTAGAAAAACAACTTTTTCTCCTCATTGACTCCCTTATTATGACATGGGAAAAAACTAGCGGTTGAGGTGGTGTCAAGTCTAACAATTGATAGTGAGAGGAGTCAAAGCCCGTCACCTTTCAGTGGCTTATGTCTCGAAAGGATAAATGTAGTCGGACCATTATTTTCTTACTGACTGCCTTGACACCCCTTCAAAATATCTTGTTTCTAGAGAACTAGCAGTTTTCAAATTCGGTTATCAGCATACCTTTTACAGCGCGAGTCATATTTTTTATTGTAATGTTCATCATCCTAAAGAATGGTACCCCGCCTCAAAGTTTGCTGAGCAAGCGCAATGTGGGGAATTGCCCCGCTCTTTAACTTCCCCCTATGGATATCATATTTGCTTTAGATTTTTCGTGCTTTGAACTGAGGTTTGCGTTACATTTAGTATTGCTTATTCCATGAACTGCACGATTTACTGTCGCCATACTGTTCAAACGTAAAAGAGCCACTAGAAAAGAAGCTCCCTAACTCAAGAAAAAATGCCTCCAAAAACTACCCACCCCCTTTTGCGGCATACCATGTATTTTCCTGGCGCGAGCATGTATTTTCAATAGTTTCGATATAGCATACATTCGGTGAAGTTCTATTGCTTTCAACGAACGGTGTGGAATCAGATATTAGTTTGGCAAAAATTGACTTGATAGTTGCTTGTCACTTGCAAATACTGGTAATGCATTCCGTTAGACGTCATGCATACGTCCTCCTTTGATTTTAGTGCCTTTACATTCTCTTTCGATTATCATCAATAACAGGATATTTTTCTATTTATTTATTAACGTCCAAGGTACTTGGTCAGCCTGTTGCCTAATCTGAATCGCACGGTCGATACCCTACTTGCCAAGCTTGCCAATTTCGCCGATGGTAATATGGAAGTGTCACTTTCAGAGGAATTTACAAGATTTAGTACGACAGTTATTGGCAATGTAAGTAGTTGATGACAAAAACTCATTTATTCTCTTTTTGAAGCGCCTACTTATGGTGCCCTGGCCTAGTGGATAAGTTCCTTGTCTTCACATCAAGAGGGTCATGAGGGTCAGGGTTCAAATCCCGGAAGGGCCATTGGTGATGTCAGGAAGGGCATCCGGTCTTAAAGTCCTCTATGGCTCAGTAGCAATTCCTATGTACATGAGCACCGCCGTAGCCCCTGTAAAGAGGAGTACATATGTGAAAACTGATCAGAAAATAAAGAAATGAAGCGCCTACTTATAAACTCATCGAAAACCCTTTCCAAATTTTATGTGCATCCGTTCAGAACATTTTATTTTGATTCGTCTCATTTTTTCGTATGCCATAAAGCATTTGATTGTATGGTGGTTCAACTTGCTTTATTAAAGATTTTAACACCCAATAAAGCAAAACATTTCAATTTGAATGCTTTTGAAGCTAAACAATTAACTTCCATTTTATCATCAAACCCCCGGTTTCCTCTCAGTTACAGTTCAATCTTATAATTACCCTGGACTCATATAATTACACCTCCCCCTTTCCCAGTTATAAGTAATTTAGGACAAATAGTCAACCACCACGCTTATTCGACTCCCCCGCAATTAAATACAGACGAGTACCGTTATCTCTATAAATGTTTCTTTATTTTCCACTTCGGATCTCTAGGCCAGTTGCCGTCTTTAAGGTTTTTAAAATTTGTGTGACGAAAAGGTGATAAATAAGAACGAAATTGCACTAATGTGACGAATTTTGATCATGATAATGATAAAGAGGAATTTGCGAAACGGTTGTTATATCAATCTTTTGTAAGTAAATAAATTTTGATTTCCAGGGAATTTTAATTTCATTGAATCCTCAGACCTCCTTACTTTCGCTTTTTAGCTATTGCTCTTCAGTGCACCTATTATGGGTTACGTATTGATCAGTACCTTTAATGAAATGAAAGCTGATTGGAATTCTATGTTTTTGGTTTAAAATGTGTGAACTGTAACTCGATATCAGAACATATGTAATCTGATACAATACTTGAACAATAATATTATCATCTAGTCCCTACATACGCCGATCATTTTGTCTAAGACAGAAGCATAACATTAAAGAAAATCTATAACCTTTTCCTACCCATTAAACGGAAAACTACTGATTTCCATTTCTTTGTCAGCCAAGACTGTCTGATATTCTCTTATTTTCCAATTGTTCCAGTACTCAACTGTGGAGATCCTAATAAAGGTCACAATTTCCCGTGTTCTTTTACGGACTGTGTGAATCATTAGAAGTTGAAGATAGAACAGTTATTCCCTATTCTGGTTCTTTGACTATCTAATCATGAATACCATCTCTAGATAGATAGTTTGTAATCAACAATAGTTTACTTCCACAGTTTTATATCATGTCATTTAAATCTGCTTCCGAAAAACAAAATATTTCCCATGCTATAATTCTCTACTGAGAGCTAAAAAATAATTACCATCTTTTCATGATATAGAATTTCGGGCTTTAGAAAAACATCTCAACTTTACCCTGTTATTGCTGTAAAATCCTTTCATAGGAATACATCTTTTCTGAAAGTAGTCTGGGAAGGAGTTGAGTATCGGAGGAGACGTCCATGATAATCACTTTTGAGTTTTAGTGTTTAACAGAGTACATGCGTTACTGGCTTTCAGAGTTTAGATTTGTATTGATAAGTTTTGTAAAGAAATATGGAGAACAAAGATGATCTTGTTTTGTTTAGATTCTAGTTGTGACACAATCTGCTTAAACCCCTTTGTTACAAATGCTTTTTCAAGTCCAAATTCCCTTAACCATGAAGTTTTACAACAAATCACTGACTAAAGAGAAAGAAATGTATTATGTGCACCTAACTAGCTAACACAGGAAGAGTACAACCAACGTGAGCCTTGTATTCAAACCTTGTTATGTTTCCCTCTGGTATTATTCTGAACTCAGAAAAAGTAGTTTAATTTAAGTGCCCCTTAAATTGACCCTGTGACGGTAGCCCGATCGTTTTATCAATCTTATGAGTTTGATCGGGGTAAACAAGAGCAACAGAGTGCAAAAATTGAAGATTCTCAACTTATTTTGGTAGCATATTGGGTCATGTAGTTTGATTTCTCTTACGATATTGTCATGATTTAACTTTCAAAATACTGGACATAGACTGGGCTGTTTTCAAGTCTTGAAGATGCAACATGATCTACGGTGAGACCGAGGTTGAATTGTTGTGGCCAGTTCATGGCCAACCGCACTAGAGATCCGTTCTTGGAGCCGTTCAGATGTGTTGAGATAACACTTTGGTGCAGCAGCCCAAAGATGACAACAATACTCCATGCAAGGCCTGATTATTACTTTATAAAATATAATACAACGTCCGGTGACAGAAAGACCATAGTTCGAAAAAGAGCCCCAACCTTCCTTAAGAAAGACTTAGCTAGTTTAGTTGGTTAAGGTCCTCATTTTAGTCTTGAAGTGAAAGAAATGCCAAGGAGCCTCAACGACGACAGCTCCTCAAAGAACAAGGCCATCCATGCTAAGAGCCACTATTAAAGGGTTCTGAGATCTGTCAAAAGAAACCAGCTGAGTCTTTTTATCACGAGTGACTTGTCCTTTTGTCTTTAAACGTAGTGACTTTTCGGAAGCTTTACTTACTGACATTGTAAGAAATTATACTATCATACATTAATACCACCAATAAAGAATCACCCAGAAATCAATCGTATAAAAAAACACATAGAATAAACCTCAGGTTTTCGCACATATAATGTTTGTAAATAAGTGTTAAAAATGAAATTTGAAAGCCTTTCCAAAAAAATTCAATGTTTATCTTTACAAACTAAATATACGCTTATTTCAACTTATATTAGTCAACGGCATTTTAAGAATGGCTTTATAAATAGTTTTTATTTACTGGTCAACGCCTTAGCCAATTCTCCCGCAGTCTTTGCCATTTCAGAATGGCCCAGGTTCAGACTAGTTGGTGTCATGCAACTTTGGAATGCAGGTTTTAGATATATTTTTATTTTTAATCGAAATGGACAACGTAGACCCCTGCCCCAATAATGTTTTGTGGGTGGCTGTAGAAGTCTCTATTGATTCATTGTCAGGTTGCTTGTGGGATGGACATCGATGAAATAAACAACGACACAGAATTCAATCGAAAAATAAAGGAAACATTCCTCCATGGACAACTGACTATGGATGATCCAATGTTCGCAGTGAGTAGATAGAATAACTTGTCTTCCTAAGGCTCATTTAACAATTAAGGAATGACTATTATGCCCTTTGCTTTAAGGAAGACAATAAAACCCAAAACATCTTCACTGTTTTTATCTTAAACTGTTACTGAGGATTATTTGCACTTTATCCATTTTTAACGTAGCTCCTCAGTTAGAAAATTCACAATTTTGTCATTTGCGCCTCCAAGCTTATATTTCAGCACTGCGGTTTATGTATTTGATTTATTTTGACGTCGACAAGAGGATTCATTGTTATTTAAGGATAGAAAATAATGGCATTTGAGAGAATAGGAAGTGATCTAAAAATGAGCCATATTTGGGCTGCTGCTATACAACTTGGATTCTGATCGACAAGAAGATTCTTTACTGTTTAAGAATATTACATATTTGTAATTGAGGGACTTGAAAGGTTCCGTAAATAGGCCATTTTCTCCCGATCTGATACGGATCCGGTTTCTGATCGTCTTCATAACCATAAAAATTTGAAACCATTTATGTACCATGCATCGTCTCTTTATTTAATCATTTATAGATTGTGTTACTTAGTTTAGTTCAATTTAGTACTCACAAGAGCTTTGGAAGTTCTGTTTCTGCAACTAATGTAGAATGACGTCGTCAGACTTTTTATTTTGTTTCCTTTCACAACTTTCGTTTGTTCCTTCAGGTTTGGCCTCAGAATTGGGCATTATTTAGGAGGTTCAAGAGAGCCACAAGAGAGATAAGGGAGACTGGTAGAAAGCTTATTCTCGAAAGACATGCGGAAATTAGAGCGGGCGGAAAGCCAAAACAGGATGTTATTGGGCTCATCGTTGCAACAGCAGGTTTCAAGTGTTTCTGATTCTTTGTGAGATGTTCACCAGGGCCATACATTTTGGGTCGTCCGTGTTTGCATATTTTACTTCTCGGAGACCCATAAAAAGAGTTGGTGAAAACTTTCCGCTGGTTTCGATAGACGAGAACACTGGGACATCCCTCGAAACTTACTAACAAGATTTGTCTGGCGAAAATAAATGAAATTTTAGAGAAATATATATGTGCTGATTATAAAAACGGCTGGATTAGGCAGAGCGAGGCATTTGACAATTTGCGCTCTTATCTCGAGTGTCCAGGTTTTAAAAAGTTTCTACCAAATCTTTGTGAGTAGGCAAATTTATGAAAGGGCGTTGTCATCATACATTAGAGGCGTTTCCAGATAAAAATCAAGGCTAAGTTATGACCTCCTCTGGCAGAGCTTGAGTACAAATTGAAATACACACTACTTCTCAACGGGAGTGAATTTGAATGAGTGAAGATATTTCGACGATCCTGCTTTATTTTGTAGAACCATATCTTATTACATCTACACAGTAATTGCCTCAGACCGTTGCTGTTCACGCTAGTCTGTAAGTTCCACTAATCTCTAAGAAACAATGGATGGAGCATCTTCCATCTCAAAGTGAGGTCAGTCGTTGGACGCCATTTTAGTCCCAATCAAACAAAGCTTATATACAATGTTACCAAACATGGCGGACCTTCCCACGCCATGTTAACTGCTTGGGACTAGTATTCGTGACCACGCTTTTTCGCTGTTGGAAATAATGGGATTATTTTCTCAAGGGTTTTTTAGAGATCAGAGATAAGTACCCTTGTCTGTTTCCAACTTGGATGAGCAGATAAATTCTAACAGAATACATGATAAAACTATATAGTCATAGATTTCTCTGTTATTTTCGTAGGAACCTATCCACGTAGGAAAATAACATAAATTAACTATTTCCCTTGAGGGTGATTGTTTCCTGACGATACACTTGGAATATAGACCATACGATGTCAACTTACTTTATTGACTTTATTTTACTACCAATCAAATCATTTTCCCCAGGTATATCCTGCTATTGTAGTTATTTGTACTGTTTCCTTCACTAAGCGTTTCTGAAAACTCCAGCATTTCTAAATTTTGACAATGAAAACGAGACTCGTCAAAGGGGCCTTGAGTTGCCTGCTTCTGCTTATTTACTATTCTGTGGTCTTTACTTTGTCTCCGGGTATCATGTTGGGAGTTTGCTCCCGTTATTGCCACGTTTTAGTCGGTGAGGTAGCATTGCGCTCAGCAGAAGTGTTATAAATTCTACCAACTTCCGTAATATCAAAATCCAACCATTTCCCATTCCTTTCATGATGGTGGGAAGGATAATAACGGTGAGATAATTACGATGGTGATAACAAGGAGGAACACAATAAAGATTGTGAGAATGACGATTATTATAGTGAAGAGGATGTAATGGAAGGGAACAGTAATAGAAAAAAATGTGATCACTATGACGATGATGATGACAGTGACAATGATAGTGATGATGATGATTGTTGTTGTCATTATTATTATGTTGATAATGATACTATTCTTTAATGACAATGATGACAATACTATCAATGATAGCTCAATAATAATAATAATAATATCAATAATAATAATAACAATGATAATAATATTAATAATAATAGCGATAGTCGAAGTAAAAAGGTTGACCATGATTATGATAATAGTAATGAATAACTAATGATTTACTTATGACACCACTGTTGGAATCCTAGGAGTAATCTTTCCCCTATTGGTAACTTAGGAAGGCTTCGGAGGCATAAAATGTGAAATCAACATTAACTTTCTTCTTTAATTACAGATCAGACTGGTTCGCTAGATGTAGAATACCTTGTGGATGAGTGGTTAACCTTCTTTAGCGGAGGTATGTAACTTTAAGGGTAGGTATAAGTAGCAGAGCTAAAAGCCTCTTGTATAAGAGACCGTAGCACTGAATTCATTCTTACGTTAAGTTACACGGTAAACAGCTCTTATTTTAGTGAGGTAAGTTTATGTTCCAAAGTAAATAGTGTTGAAATCTAACTTCATTAAAGATACATAGTTTTTGAATGGCAACCTTCAAAGGATAGCTCACCAATTAGAAAGCTACAAAAGAATTCAATGAATGAGTGGTTGGTAAGCTATTGTATTATGATGCACTGTGGAGCCATTCAATCGAGTCTATTTTATTTCTACTGTTGATATCAATCCGTGTGAATCACTATACGTTGCTATGCACCTCTTTTCTTGTGATGTGTTTTTAAAGTAAATTTCTTTGTGTGGAAACTTCTTGTTTTGTTTTATCCAGTTAGTTTTTTGTTGTTCTTTGTTGTTTCTTTTGTTTAAGACCAACCTTCACAGGACACTTCACTAACAACGAGAGCCTTATGTCCATTATTTATAAAAGAAACCTTATCAACGCACTCCATCATCGCTTTAAAAAATCTTGTTCATCATATGATAGCTTTCACAAGGAGGTAGTCAAACTCAAATCCATCTTTTCTAAGAATTGCTATCAATCGGGCCTCTCAATCGGGCCTCTCAATCGGGCCTGATTGATTCACATGTGAATAAGTTCCTGAGTAAGGTACTGTTGTCTAATCAAATTTCCAGGATGCCAAAGCGGACAGTGTCGGCCTGTCTGCCATTTACAGGAGCTCATTCTTTACAATTACGGACACAAATTAACAAATTCATGACATCAACCTTCCTACCATTGGCTTACCTTTTATCATTCTTTCCTTGCAGCGACTACCTTGGTGATATTCCTTTAGAGACAGTATCTCGAAACTCTTGAGATCCAATGTCATTTATCAATATACGCGTCAACGCTCTTCATCACTGTATTTGGGTGAAACGACCCGCCATCTACATACTAGGATCTCTGAACATCTCGGCCTTGACAGGTAATGCACTCTCCAGATCACCTTACCTTAACAAAGACAACATGCCATCTCCACAAATCACCCAATGTCAGCTGACGACTTCCAATTTCTAAAAACTGCTTCTTCTTGTTACCTGCTTCTTCTTAAAGAAAGCCTGGGCTTATCAGAAAACTAAATCCTACACTGAAAGCAACTAACAGTCCCTATCCCCTGTGTTTGTTTAACCTACCACTTTGCAGATTCATTACATGGCCTCTGTAAGTTGGTTATTTTTCACTGCAGAATAGCAACAATTGTCATATCCCATTTAGTCGATTTGAAAATGTTGTGTGAGATAAATGATATATACATGGAGCAGTTGTTATTGATTCCAGCTTATGACTGTCTTCAAGATATTAACTTGGGCAACTGCACTTGTATTAAGGTTGCATTTTCGCCTAGTTCGTCCATTGCTAACTTTTGATTTAGTCCAAGTCAGAATGGTCATTGACAGGACATGTTTATCCATTTCTCCCAAAAAGGAATCATTGTTTATTGCATATTTGTCTCTTCTTGTAATTTTCTAGGTCAGGAAACGGTGAGTAGCACTTTGTCTTTCATGATGATGGAGCTTGGGTATCATCCGGATGTGGAAGAAAGGTGAGTCGTCAGGACAGTAGAGGCATTCTCCGACAACACCCTTATAAAAATTTTCCTCTATGCGTGTTGTAATCAGAGGACCTAGGAAGGGATCATAGGACTTGCCATATCTTTAAATACTGTGAATCCGTTTACCAGTCTAAAAGTTGTTAAAAGACTACGAAATAGTACAAATTTAGGCTGAGAGTTACATGACCACGTAGAATTTTGTAAATGCTGCTCAAAAATCACTAATAGGTCCAAGAATGTGAAATGCTTGCAGTCGTGGTTTAACTGCTTCTCACGTAACTTATGCTGTACACAGTTGGTAGGAAGGAGAGTAATAGGAGTAGTTTGAATAAAAATTATTCGATAGTGTATTGCCGATGTTTTATTTGATTGAAAATTAAATAGGGGTCCGATATTACCTAAAATAATCATTCTTTCTATACAATGGTACAACATGTGCAATTTACGATGTTTCTGTACGAGTAAAGAAAAAGTAGGAGCTCAAAAGGACCCTTTGCATACAGTAATAACGCACGTATTCAGGGAATGCAGCTTCGATTTGCGTTGCAAGTCCTTGATATAGGTACTTGTCATACCAAATAGGGAAATAATCATATTGTGAAATATTTTCCAACAACGAAACTTCTGAGTTGAAAATATTGAGTCATTTTCTAGCGTTTTTACTCGATGCATTCAATAATTAAGAAGCCGAGTTGCGAAACGAGACGTTAATGACATATGATATACGATAAAGTAGCGTCTTAATGTTTGAGGACAGTAGATGCTTCAGTATTATTAAGGTCAATAATGATTTGATAGCGTCATTTTCGGAAAATCATATGTCGTTCCTTCTATGAGATGCTTCATAAGCGCCCCCAGTTTGGCTTACACTAATCATAAACTGATATGATATAAGTCTAGATGCACGACGTCTTTTAGGTGTTCTCTGTATCTAAACAGCAATTCATTGCTCCAAGACTATTTACACATGGGAATTGTAAGCTATAACAGAACTTTGCACCTTTGTAAACGCCAACTGGTGATGGTCTTCCTTGTCTGTCAATTTCTTCTTCTCACTTATGAGAGATTTGATGTAACTAATATGTCACCCTTTCACATGGTTGCATAAATCTCTCCTTGTCGCTAGAATTTAATAACTAAAATGAACGCTCTTTCTAAATATCAATTTTTGGCTTTAGGCTGCTTGAAGAAGTCAGATCGGTAGTTGGAGATGGTGACGTATGCGAAGAGCATCTTTCGAAGCTTGTCTATCTCGGTAATGTACGTATCCTATTGCAACAGAAATACAGTATTGTGCAGTGTTCCTTAACTAGGGTCTATGTGCCCCGAGAAGAAGAGGGCAGTTTGCACGGGGCAATTTTGAGGGTACAATTGTAGAGACGGCTATACGAAATGCCTACCTGTTATATTTTATAATTTGATTCCGACGTATAAATGACCACTTTCGTGAATTTTCTTATGGCTAGCCGTGTAGGTTTATTTATTATAGTTGAGCAATTCAAACTAAAGTGTAGAAGCTGGTGCAATGAGAATTTTCTTCAAATAGCCAGCTTCTGACTGATTGTCAATTCAGAGGCATCGATTCTCAAAAGTTTTTTGGTGAAATCTATCAATCAATCAGTCCTCGAATGATTCCATCATCTATGCCAGTCACGCACCGAAAAAAAGACAACCCGAGATTAGTATTAAGAATCTTATTTGAAGAGATTTTTCATTAACGGGACTCAAACCAGTAACAAACGCATTTGCTACTTGTACCCTACAAGCTTTGCAAGGTGTCCCGCGACGACATACTTTGCTTATTTAGTCAACATGTTATCTCTCGACACTTTACCATTGGACACCTAGATCTACCCAATTGGAAACCAGCCTATCTGTGTCACGTGACTAGATCGTGGAAAGGAGTGTAAACAAGCCAGACAATCTGTCCAAAGCCGAGCCCATTGAAAGCTGCAGAGCATCATAGAGGAGGGAGGATATGACATAAATAGATTTGAAGAGACACTTCACAAAGAAAAAATTTTCAGGCTTCGAGTCCCGGTGGTATTTCAAATCCTCTCCTCTCAATGCTTTTAAGTATTCGAACAGCTTCTTTCCAATAAAAGAACCCTAATATACTACATCGTGCACTGTTGGTGGATGTGAAAAAGAAACAACACTTTAATACTTTTGAACAAGGTCAATCCTGCTTTTCTAACTTTGAATGACAAAGTACAAATGAAGCACCATGTTGCCAAGAAACTTTCATTTGAACTCAACGAGATTATGTAATTTCTTATCAGATGTATAAAACCAGATGAAAGCTGATGCGAATACTAAAAGGCTGTTTAAGGCTAGTTTATAACAATGCATATGAGAACTACTGCACATTGATGTCTGCTGATCACCAAGAATAGTCTTGAAGACAACTTCCCTAGAGGCATATATCGCGAAGCATTTTCATTAATTTATAACGTACCGATGATACCCATGCAACAGACTACTACCTTGCTAACGTCGATTAGATAACCTATCTTGCTAGTGGCAAGGAGATAAAAGGGCACTCATTGACTTTAAAGCAGAAACATTTAGATTTCTAGCAAGGTTGATATTGTAGCAACAGAAACGTTGTTGGAGAGATTCTTGAAGTCGTAATCGGTCTGGGAGTTTCCAGCTGGTTTCCATCCTGCTATCGCCTCTAAACTGATAGTTACTATAGTACGTGTGTAAGTGTTAGTAACAGAGTTCATATTAAAGTTTCAGGAAGCCTTGAGCATAAACTTTCTAAACTGACTTACAAAACCTCTCCTGTGGTTCCTTTATGCATTGAACAGGACTTCACGACTTAAATATTCAGATTTACAAAGTACATTTCATGCTGAGTCTATTCATACAACCAAGGAGAAGCTTTAATAGTTGGATGACGAAATCTAATGAGTTATCTTGATGTAACGTCATATAGTAGGAAACATCTTCTTCCATTCCCTTTTGTAATTGATAAAATGTGGTATAAACAAGAAAAGAAACCTTTAAGTCACAATTCCAAGTATAACATCTGAAATCAGTAGTTTAGAGCCTCAGCACTAAGGACAAAACTCACATTGAAAGTCTTTGTCCAGCGATTCGATTTACTCAAGAGACGACTAAACCCTTGAAATAGCATTACAGTTAAAAGTTGTCTCCCAGATTTTCTGATAATCACATTATTGGACACGTTTCTGTCTATTGCTACGATTGTCCGTATATACAAGGAAGGAGTTAGCGCTCTGAAGAAGTTTGACGAACACTAGTGTAGTGGATTCCTATTGATGCTCGAAACGATATATAGTACGCTATTTTACCAATTTATTATTGCTATTGAATTTCAGTGTGAAATGCAGTGTTTGATTAGTGCCCTGACAACATACCTCATCTCTCCTTGTATAAATTCCAAGTAGTATGTTATGACTACTTCTAGGAAGGAATCATAAGGAATAATAATACGACTGAAGTCAAAAGCTCTTTTTGAAATCTTTTCCAATGTAACCCAAGACATGGCCAATTACTTCTGCATTGGCTTGTAAATTTAGTTTTCCTTGGAGGAATTTTACGTTTATATTTCAATGTAGTCTACACTTGAACTTATTTCTACTTGTGTTTTAGCGTAACCATAAACATGAAAGTTACTATGCTACTATTATTTGCAATTTCGAAATTTTGTAAATTCACAATATGCGCTCAAGTACATATGTCATTTTGTTCCTACTTGTAGTCTAAATTTTCTCGTTTAGTTGACTAGGGTCTTTTGAAAAGCCACCTTTTGACTTTCCAGTTTAATTTTCTAGATTCAAATGTTTCATCTGGCTAAATAAATTTTGAGCAATCATTGAACATCAAGGTGAAAAAATGCCATTGCCTGCTTCGTCTATACAATACGTCTACATAGAACACAGATCAGCTTCACTTATTAAAATTGTGTTAATATGAAGTTAAGAGTAAGTTGCTTGAAACTGCTTCTTTGTTGTTGTTTGTTTCCTTCACCATTTTTTGGTGTTCATAGGTGATGAAGGAATCACTGCGCCTTTATCCTCCGGTTCCTTTTACTGTGCGGCAAATGGAAGAGGAAGAAATATTTGGGAAATATGCTGTTCCAACCGGATGTGACGTTGCGGTAAGTGAATAAGTAATCAAATACACATACATAAATACATACCTGAATACGTATATCGTATATATGCATCTTTGCTTATAAGCTAAATGATCTTATTGGAATTGCATTGCATTGAAGTAGCTTTACAGGACTTGTTTGTAACCCTGTCTTGTAGTAACCTGTGCTCGTTGCTTCTTTTTGAAACCAGACTTTTTTATGATAATTCCTATTACCTATGGCATCATAAATGCAGAGCACTTCCATTTCATTGAGGTATTCACCGATACTCTGGACCAGATTTCCCTAGCTAGAGAAATACATTTAAGAAAAGACCCTGAGAGGTTGATGTATCAAGAGTTTCTTCGGGCAGTAAGAAATAGAGACAGATTTATAAAATGTTTAAAATGTCCAAAGTTAAATTTGATTTTTTACCTTCAAGAAAGCCTTTAACCACGTGTAAAACTTAATGATAAAACAAGAAATTCCTTGACCAGTAATAAACTCAACAAAAATACAGGGAATTCAAAGGATCTGGGGAAGAGCCTTTAAAGTCTCAGATTGCCTTCGGGAAAAGAATCGTCACCTCAAATCGTCCTAATGGGTGAGGGGAATAACTCGTCTGCTGTTGACAAGAAGCAATGCAGATAACTTTAAATACTTCTTCTTAAGATTGCTTACAGCGTTGCTAAATAAGGTATAGAAAACCCCTCGTGATATATAAGGTGTAAAGGAATACTACAGACAGTGCTCCGAAAAATTCTCTCTCTGAACAACCCCCATGAATAACGTTCAGAACCTCTTTAAAGAAATAAACCCATTCAAAGCAGCAAGTTTAGGTATTGTTGCAGGGAAATTTTTTAAGACCTAGGCTTCTGCTTAAGAAGGACCTTTACCGATTTCTACAATCTGTACATATCACTTTCAGAATTCCCTGGCAATTGCAACATTCAAAACTAAAACCAATCTACGAAAGTGGGTGTAGGCAGGATCCAAAAAACTATTGACTGTTCTCTTTGCTAGTACAGCTATCGAAAAGCTTGCACAAATTTATTCATTTAAAGGTAACAAGGTAATTAAAGAAAAATGACAAATTGTATATATACCAGTCTGCTTTTTGCGCTAATCACTCTATAAATATTTGTTTGCCTTACCTTGGCTATAAAATTCTGTATGGCTTCTAGGCCCGACAACTAATAAATATGGTCCTAATTGATCTTCAAAGAGCATGTAATACAAACTGACAATAAAATTATCTTCAATAGATTGATCTTCAAAGGATTGAGCAATTCAACAACCTTATGGTTTAAGTCTTACCTCTAAACCCGATCATTTGTAGGAGAAGGAGTCCTCAAACCCTGGTTATTTATTATTCGGAGTCGCACAGGGATGAACTCTTCGACCACTTTTTTTCTTTTGTGTGTAAACTATATGGTCCGTGCAGTTGATAGTAGTCTGCCTTTACCTGCAAACGATCCACCTTTATTATTTACGTCGTCAACAGAATAGAAACGCCAATAAAATAGAAGGATATTAAATAGAAACTTAAACTCTCTTTCATATTTGTTAGAAAACAAATTAAGCTTTCACTATTGAAACGACAAGGTATATTATATTTCTTCTATAAAAGAAATCCTAAGAAATCCCAACATAAGCAGGGACAATATCAAGATTAAACTGCATTTAACGGTTATTTGTCTTGGATGCTGTTTGGATGAGTCCCTCTGCGATAAGGCGTTGGCAACTAAAATACTTCGGAAATCAATGAAACTTGAAACATTAGCCTTCTCTTGTACATTACTATAAAATGCACTCAGTTAAGCTCATTTTAACAACAAATGATACCCATCTTATCCAATGTTGAACAAAAGGCTGTCAAACGAAATTCAGTCAGCTCTATAAAAAAATCGTATTCTTTAATTCCTTGAAGTTATTAAACACAGAACATGTTGGAACCAATGTGTTCAAAGCCATGAATTCGGTGCTAACAAAACATAAAGTCGATCAGTCTCTGTTTGTACCAGAATTTAATTTTTAAGGTTTCTTTCAAAAATATGCGAAAGAAATTTTAATTCCACTAACCCCGAAACAAATGAGCCGAAAGTATAATTATAATTTACACCTTCCACTGCGGAGAACAAATATTGGTCAGAAATGTTTTTTCGTATCTTGGACCACAATTATGAACAGCTTACCGATTAAGCTGAAGTCAACAAACAATGCCAACGTGTTTAAACATAAAGCAAAATAAAACTTCTTTAAAAATAATAGGAAGGAAGAAGATAACTTGTATTTTTTCTAACAGGTTCTTAGTGGTCAGAGGGTGCTATAATGGTTGCAAGGGGGAGGGTTAGGTTGGTTTTCAAATAACTCCTGTAATTTCTGTCATCAATTCACACATTTCTAAGGGCACCATTTTGGAAATAAGGCTAATGAGACGTTTTCTTGTTAGCCCTAAATATATTTTTTCTTAGCACTAGACTTTAATTAGTTTAATTTCGTGCTAACTTGTAGCAAATGTTCAGCTTTTCAATCAACTTAATAGTAATGGAAAATTTTAAAGTGTTTTTTTTTCTTTTCACGGCAAATGAATACTTACCTACATAAATTGGAACTCCTTGACTACACTTCTTTAATGAACTTAGATCCTCTTTCTGCCAAACTTTTTCCTTTCTTCTTGAACACACTTGATGACCTTTCAAAGTGATGATATTGGAAGTTTAAATTCAAATCAGCAGTTTACTGATATTCTTGACCAGTTCTCGAAGGAGGACATGGTCCGTAGAACACATTTTACTAGGAAACCACTACAAACGTCTTTAAATGTTTACAATATGTAACCAAATCATTCCCCATTGTTATTCCATGATTATTCTATGTACAAAATATATAGTGGGACTAAACAGGAAATCAAAATAAAAAGTACAACATAGGGTTAGTTATGTTAATACTGTTGTAAAAATGTGGGCTTTGTGTACTAGTTTTTATCATAGCCTGCAACTTTATAGCCTGATTACTGTAAAATAACTTTAGCTAATGTTTGCGAATGATATGAAGAGGGGGTTTCATCTGTATTGTTTTGAAAGACCTCTGCTTCTCTGCAGTTTCAAGATTTATAGAAACACAGGTCTCTGTCACAAAGGGTCACCCTCCTTATAGTGACCCACCCAGGTTCTTTACGACACGCAATACAACAGGGCGTGTCCAAGAAAAATACACACAAATAGTATTTTCTGACATTAAATTATACAGCGAAAATAAAATTCTAGCAGAACAACAATATTCACATAAATTGCAGAATCTGGTTTGATCTGGCTTAATAGTTATCTGATGCAACAATTGTTCAAAAGCTCACCGACGTTCAAGTTCGACTTTGTCTCTTTGACACTTTGACTT
>JAAAKL020004183.1:0-21478 GCA_010016065.2 Carybdea cf. marsupialis auct. non (Linnaeus, 1758) | reverse complement strand
AAATACAAGCGGAATAAGCTTTTTATATGAAATCCTATTGTTTATCACACTCTCCAGGGGGGGGGGGGGGGAACAAGCTGAAAATTTTTCCTAAGGGGGCGCCGCCCCTTGCCGCCCCTCGCCCCCCTCAGATTCGTGAGCGGGCCCTTCAGGTCTCGTCCCCACCGTATGGTCACTGCACTTTTCGCAACTACACCACTGGATATGGTTCTTACCTAATGTTGTTCTTCCCATCAAATTTGTGATACCATGCCTCAACCTTGATTGTTTCCATACATTGTAGCAGGTTCCACTTGGTTTGGTAGGGTAGGGGATGAGGTGGTGATTTCTCTTGATCAATAAAAAGATGTTTGCATGTAAACCATAAAAAACAAAACAGTTTCATTAAGAATGAATAATTGCTCCTGCCAGATTAGCAGCAGGTTTGCAATGGATTCTTGATAGAATAAAACAATAGAAACACCCTTTGGGAGCAGGTCAAAATTTTCCTTTGTCTCCCCTTCATATAGTCTGGCAAGAGTCTTCTTCTAATATACTGTTGAATGGTATAAAAAGAAGCATTATACATGAAAGATGTAAAAAATGATATAAAAATCGTTTCCTGAAAATTTCAATTTGCAAAATCTTTGTGAGAACATCCTCACTATTGTCTGAAGTAGAAAACCTACATGTTTCAAGTGAAAGTATAATTTCTAACATTTGTTTCCTTGTATACTCAAAAACTTTAGCAAGGTAGATGTAGAAGGCTTTTGTATTTATGATGTTATGGTTCTGATGAGAGTCATAAGAAAGTATTCTTGTTCAACCAACACTATGACTTGTCCTTTATTTTCAATTCTTGAAAAGATCTTTGGTAAATGTTTTCTCTGTATTTCATTTCTAGTTCAGACACTCCTGAAGAAGTACAAGATGGTATGTATTACAATGAGTGGCTTGTTATTGCCTGATTCTTGCTATTTTTGAGGGATGGAAAGTCCATTGTAACATGCAAAGTACAAAATACCTCCTTAAGGTACATGGTTGTAATGACAAGGAATAAGGAAGCCTATTAGTGGCAGCCAGTATATTCTAACTGTTCCTTTCTGAAATCATTTTGCTGGAGAGTTTTGTGACTTGTAATTCTACATCTCTAGTTCTTAAATCAATCTGAGTCAATTGAAATTCATTGAATAAGTTTTATGTCTACGAAAAAGCATTCCTTTCAGCTAAGCAAATCAGTGGGGTGGAAAGGTAGAACAGATTGTGGGGGCCAAGTAGGCTGGGTTCAAATTTACTTTTTCAAGTTCCACTAAGGTGCCTTTGCATAATCTGTTGTGTGTCTCAATATGCATATTTTGCTGTGAATGTGACACAATGTGTGTCGCAATCAATTTTAATTTTGATAAAGCTAGCCGCTGTGGTCTAGTGGTTGAGGAGTCGGACTCACATGCCAGAGGTTGTGGGTTCCAATCCCGCCTAGCCTGATATAAAGATGGCTTGGGGAAGGCAACGGGAGACCACCCTTGTAAATGTGCTCTCTCCCCACCCCACGACATTGCTCACTCTTGCTGGGCAACAGGCTACGCTCGAAACCGAGTATGCCACCAAAAAAAAGCTAAAAAGTGGTCACAGAAAAAAAGAGATGTGACAATTCTTTTGGGGCATGGCCCCCTGTCCCCTGTCCCTGTAAGTAATAAACAGTTTTAACAAAAAAACGCGAAAAAGAAAACAAAAATAAAGTAGACAATGGCTAAACTAGGCCTATGGATGTCATTCTGCATATGTGTCATGCAGTTGACAAGTATGAAGCTGGTTATGACCAGGAAAAGCACCTCACTTTATTAACTATAGAGATTTGTTCATTGAATTTGATATTGGTTTGGATTTTAAAAAATGTATTCGAATGCACATGCAAGTATGTTGAAGGTACCAGGCAGTAAATGTGGGCTAACAAGGAAGGAGCTGATCTCAGAAGACATTGAAACATGTTGTGAATACCCCTTTCCCTGGTTTAGAGGTGCTCCCCCTATAATAAGGAAAATTTATTCTTTATCTAAAACACCTCAACTGTTCAGTATAAACATGCATTATATCACTAGATATAGGAAACATTGGTTAACTTTTTTCAGGAAAAGGTAATACTATTGAGTATTGGCCAAATTGATGTGGAGGTCACAGGTGCACGCTTGGATCGCAGATACAGTGAACTAGAAGTGGCATGTGTAGACAACGTAAAACGACCTCGACATTGCTTTATCAAAGCCGAATCCATAATTAAGATATTATTTATAACTCCCCATCTGTGAATTTGTCAGGGATAAAGGAGCATGCGCTTTTATCCGGATTAGAGAGGTATGGGCATCCAAACCAGGGAAGAGGTTAGGGATTTGATTTAAATGTTGCACATAATTGTATTGAATGGAAGGTACCTATTGATATATGCTATGCTGTTGGCTTAATGGTTTCTATCTCCTGTGGTCCAGAGGGCTTATATTTTTATATTTAATATTTTGATATATTTTTAAGGGTCATTTGTTCTCATAATGATATTAGTTCTAGTAAAAAGGGATCGCGTGATATTAAGATAATATGTTGAATTGTAAAGGAGTTCTCTGCAGTGTGAAAGCACTTATACCTTTTGTTTACGAGCTGAATTTTCAGAAACTCGAAAAGAGGACTGCAATGAAACTCAAGAAAAGTTGTAGACAAGCCAAGCACTTCGGTGGATAGTTTCTTTAATGTGATGCGGTTTTAACGCCGTACACTTCCCTTTATGGGGCTAGAGCGGAGCCCGTGTACATGGGGCTTGTTACTGGAACATAGAGCACTTTAAGACCGGGTGGCCATCACGACGTCACCAATGGTCCTTAGGGGATATGAGCCCCGACCCTCTTGAACTGAAGGCAAGGAACTTATCCACTAGACCACGGCAGATAATTGTTTAGTGATTGTCATCTAAATGTTAATATAATGATAATGTTATTGAAATTTTTGTTCCCTAGACCTCATTATTACCATCAAGAAATCTACAGTCGAAGTTTACTGCAACCCGAACAATTTAGATGTTATTTCACATTACATCTCGAGATGGAATGGACTTGTTCTACACTGTATAGATACCAAGGTATCACTTTTGTACCTAGAGAATCATTGAGACGCATTTTGTATTTTTCTAGTATCGTCTCAAAATTTATTGAGAAAATGATGTTTTATGAAAGTCATTAAAGTTATCAGCATCAGCATCTTGATTATTATGATGATCACTATGGTATGGTCATGGTTATGATCATAATTAGCATCAGCATTACAGTTAGCATTAGAACCGGCATTAGCATCGTTATTAGCACCGGCATTAGATCGTTATTAGCATCGGCATTAGAACCGGCATAAGAATCAGCATTAGCATCGTTAATAGCATCGGCATTATCGTCATTGTCCATTGTCACTATGCATCAACATGTTTGCTACCATTATGTTCACCACATTTATAGTCGGTCTTGGTGTTTAGTATTAGCCTAAACAGGCGTCGACAATTATACGCAGTCGCACACGTCGAGGAGGTTTGATTGTTCTACTACTAATTTTGACACTGTAATGCTCTCCCCGAAGGTACTAAGCCAAATATTCACCGAGTCCCCAAACTGACATGTCAGTCTCTTTGCGTTCATGATTGTTGAATGATTTATTCTATGCCCTGGGCTCCAGGAGCGGCCAAATTATTGGAGGGTTGGGATGGTGATGGGGGCGTCGAAGACTTAGTTTGTCCTGGGAGTAAGGGTGTTATGGACGTAGTCTGGGAAAGAGTTGAGTATTGGATGTGACACGCCCATGACTATTCTTAAGATAACCACTTTTGATCGGAGGGTCAGAGTTCTAAGAGTTCAGAATTTTTAGGTCTTACGAGTTTTCATAATCTAAGAGTTTCATAATCTAGGTCTTTAGAGTTTTAGAGTTTCGGATTTTAACAGAGGAGGCCTACAGGAGTTAAGGACTTTTAAAGTTGTATGATTATATTATATAAAGAAACATGGAGAACAGAGATGATCTTGTCTTATATAGATTCTAGGTCTGACTCGATCTACTAGTACTATTCAGTATTAAGGGCGTGACCATTATTTTATAAATTGAATTCTGAAATAGTTGTGATTGTCCTTATATGAAATGAAACCCTATTACGGGTATTGGATTTTCATTACTAGTGACTACTGGCTATTTTTATAAATTACAACCCCTATTTAAAGTTTCACTTGAATTTATAATAAACGAGTCGAGAATTTCATGAATGTGTTGTTCAATTGGAGTGAAGAGATATGCTGTATTCTAGAACATTACTTTGTAAAATTCTTTGTATTTTATATCAGGGGGAAAATGAACTCTGCTAATCTAGTTTAGGAGAGATGAATTGAATACAATAATGACTGTTTTGACTGTGCTCATTTGTGCTACAGCATTTTACTTTTACGGAGATAGATGTTAACGAGGTATGCTGCAAAGTAAGAAAATAGAAGAAAGATATCAATGACTGAAATAGAAAGACAAATAATGGAATCTAGGAAATGCCCATTTTTGAATACAATGCACGAGTGCGGAGTAATTGCGTGATGTTTTTATCGGGTCTCCGGTTTTTGTATGATGGATGAGAAAGAAAGTACTACGTGAAACACAGTCATTAATAATACGTACAGGACTTACGCGGATGAGTAGGCTCAGAAAAGATTGTCGTGCACAGTATTAAGCCTGCTAACTGTATGATATAAGTATAGAATTATATATATGTTGTGCTCTCTGTGCATCGCAGTTTAAGCACTTGGGTATGGTCGCATATGATTTCTGAAAACGGCATTGCTATCTCTCTCTATGTATAAATTTGATTAAATATAGAATTTTTAAAGTACATTTCGTTGTTACCTTCTTCAGTTATCACATAGGTGAGTGCTGGGTACTTTACTCACTATATATATGTATATGTATATATATAAACATATATATATATATAAATATATACATAAATATATTATGGTAAGAAGGTCAGGCAGAATTTTCCGCCCGTAGAATACGTTATGGACACTCGACATATTGCCGTGTTCTAATTTGGAATCAAGGGATTACTGTTACACATTTTTTGTATCTTTCTTATTTGCCTCTCTCTCTTTTTTTTTTGGAAATACTGTCAATGTTTACTTCCTGTTTTTGTTATGTTTGTCAGGCTGACGAGGAGGACGATGATTTCAAAGTCAAATCATTCATCACTATGTTCTCGGATTGTTTGCGAGTTGGAATTCCATACAACTTTGCATGTAAAACATCAATTTTATCTTGATTTTGCTATTCCATCTGCCTGATTTTCCTTCCATCTACATTGTGTGTCACGGTAATTATGAGTGGTCGTGCAATAGAGATGCCGATATGGATCAATTCATTGCTACATGTAACATTTGATAATCTGATATGATCTTTAAACCGATACGTTCGGTTCTTGATATAGCTAAGGTGGAAGTTTCGAAAGCCTGCCTATCCCGATATAAAGAGTATCGGTTGGGGAAAGCAATGGCAGACCACCCTTGTAAATTTGCTCTCTCCCCAGGACATTGCTCACTCTGGCTGGGCAATATGCTACGCTCGAAATCGAGTATGCCCAAAAAAAAAAAGAATTCTGTTTACAATTGCTATATGTTCCGTTATTTGCTTATTTTTTGTAACTGGTTTAGCTTTTCGTTTCTATCAGCTAAAATATCTGCTTCTTAGATGGTCCTTCCTATATGAAGTCGTTATTCTTAGCCCCAAAATGCTTGAAAACGGGTGTTTTTTATATGGAAATGCGTGTGGATGATATACAAAGAAGAAAAGCCTCATGTTTTGTTGTGAAAATGCGAGCAAGAATATTTTTGCCTTCTCTAAGACTTCTCAGCGAATAAAACAAAATATGCAAATAAGATTCCATGTTTGATTTCAACCTGGAGTCGTCGAGTTATTTCAGCTAAATGAAATTGCTTTATAGGTATATATTATAAGTTAGCTAGTTTGCCATAAAATTGTTACTCCTAGTTTAAGTTTCTAATGTTAATTGCTTATAGTTTAATTAAACCAATTCGTGTTTTGATGGAATATTAGGGTGCTTACTCAATCCTTCCTTCCATAAGATCAGCGTAAAAGGTCCGGATCAAAGGTCGCATAAATCTGGCCCAATATACGATCACGTAGAGAAATGTGTTTTTGTGGCGTAAAAATTCCGATACCTTAGGCACTGTTTTACATATTGCCAAGATCTTTTGGTTAAATATCTTGTATGTTTACTACTACACATTGTGCTGATGACGTAATCAAGTTCACTCCCCATCCATAACTTAGTATTTGCATTATTATCATATTATTTATTATGTTTTTTTATTTGTGGATAACGGAACCTCGCTGTCACCAAAATGACTCCTATCATTTCTATTTTGCTGAGATTTTATGCATAAATTAAAGGAGGTAATAGGAGGCAAGAGAAATAATCAATCACGTCAGCTAAATGTATTTCAAAAACAAATCATCAAACTCAATACGCATTCTCATCGTGCGTACCGAAGGTTGCCGGTTACGCTAACGTCACGGCAGGACCGGAAATGGGTCTATTAAGCAGTGTCAGAGAAATCGCAGCTTGAAATAGTTAAGGTTACACAGTAGTAGCATAGTGGTGGAGTGTCAGACTCACAATCCAAGGGTCGTGAGTTGCCTGCCACGTACTGTGCTCTGTCATCTGCTCTCGTGAAGTGGGAAACTATGTTTTGAGAGATAGGACAGAGAGGGGACTGCAAGCATGAATAGCATGAATAACATGAATAGCAAGCACGAATAGATTGTCATCCGAAGGGCAAAAGTAACGCTGTTCCTAGTAGTGTCTTCAGCCTTGAACAGAAAGAAATCATTGAAAAGAAATAAGTTAAATTAAACACCCTCGCCCTGATACAGGTAGAGTTTAGCTTGTGTTGCTCTAGAATTTCACTGATTTGTTATTTACTATTGTTTTGTCAACAGGTAGGACAAGTTTTCAGGTAAATAAGGAGAGCTTCGACATAATGGCGTTAGAAAAATGGCCATTAATTGAAGCTTATGCCTACGAAGAATTTGGAGGGTATGTTTTTATTTAGAAATAGACAACATTTGTTCATTTTGATTTTTTCAATTGTATACAGAGGTTGTGAAATGTTGATTTAGTACGAGTATTCATAGTACGCAATTTCACTCCATTGGCTTTGCACAGAAAGTGGAATTTCCTCGATCAAAAGGCGGCTAGGGAATGCACATACGGCCAAAAAATTTTAACTGTGTCTCCAGGGATATATTCTGACAAGTGTCATTGTCTCCAAGTCATCCGTAGAAAGTCAAGCTACCAATGCATTGTTAGGTACAGCAGTTTCCTTTTGTCTCCAGTAAGGTCGCTGCAGTCATAGCTGCCAATGTTACCCTAGGAACTAGTCCTCTTGTGCAATTTGGAGTCACCTCATTTTGATCTTTGAGGCTGCAAATGTGATGTCTGAGAGACATAAAAAAGGATAACTCATATCAGAGTTTAGAGTCAACGCATGTTTATAAGTCCAGCTTAGCCTGGGTAAACTTTCGGAAACGGACTTTTCTTGTTCAATACAATTTTGGGTAGATGTGACTTCCGATTATGAAGAGTTTAAAGATAAAAATCTATTTAGTATAGTCAATATTACGCAAAACTTCAATTTCTTGGGTTTGGGAAAGGCATCGAAGAGTTTTGTCGACTGTTTCGAACAGGAGAAGAAAAGTTATTTTCGGGGTTTTTCCACCAACTTATAGACAATTGATCAGAATTTTGTTTTCCTCAGTTTTAATTGCAGTGCCATTAGCAACGGTAACTACGTACTGAGACTTGTCACTGTTGAAAGAGTTTCTGCACCGTAGTAGGTCGTCATTTAACATGGAGACAAAATGCTCATCAGCTTCAGTCTGACTGTGAACACTCAAAATGAAAGCTACATTTGTTGTCTGCATCATCGAGACATGCAAGATATTTCTGTGTTTTTTTCACACTCTTTTCACAATCCACTTACATACGGCAAGCCTAATGACCTCTGACTGATGTTTGGCACGCGTCTTGTTCTTGTTTGCAACGGTCTGCTTAATGACGACAGCACTGCCTCCCCTTGACGATGTTTTGCGACGAAATCATCATTTATGAAAGCACTGTGAATATTGGCAAATCAAATAGTCAGAGCTGTGTATTTCTCAAAATATAAAGACGACGACCATCACTTGTAGTACACTCAAATGCCAGCAATTGTGGTTTTGGCAAGGATGATAATTGCTGGTCCCTTCACAAAAATGCGTGATGAGGTATCATCAGTAAGGTTTTAAGCAATGTTATTCATAATTGTGCTCCAGTACTAGCACAACTGGAGTTTTTTCATGCTTAATTGCTTTTACCTCTTTAATGCTTTTTGGAAGGCTGGAAGTTCACTTAAGATGTATCTAAGTCCTTTCCTGATCGCTTACTAAATACTACCCCACCCTTGAGCCATAGTTCGAAGTATTTGGCTAATTTAAAAATGTAGTTAATTTACATTGGTGCCATCTGCCAATCCGTTGGTTGCTGGAGTGACAACTGTTTCTGTTTCATCACGTGCTTGAACCGTATAAGCTGAGCTACCTCCATTTTAATGCTTTTTCAAAATTTAACTTAATTATTGAGATTACCATAGGTGAACAATAAAGTAGTACAGTATATAATCTGTTTCAATATTTCCTTCTAGACATGGTTTCTTTACGATGAGCCACGAAGTAAGTGTTGTTGCTTATCTTTGAGCTGTCAGCTCAGTTCACCTTTAGTCCTTTTCGTTTGTACGAATTAGTGAAGATATAAATGAGTATATATAGTATATATGCAAACTTTAAAACAACAGGACCAGACCCATTGCAAAAATATACAAAAGACAAATAAAAACAACAACTGGTATAGCTGACAAGCTTTCGAAATCAATGTTTCTTCTTCAGACCACTCTACAGTCGGTTTAGCAGGTTGATCTTATACAAAAATAAAAACAATAAGGCAAAAATTCATACAGGCATTAAAAATTTTTTATGTACAATAAAATTCCTTAAAATCTAATGATAAAAGCAGACTAAGTACAGGGGCTAAAAGTTTACAATTATAAATACTTCATGGGACATAAAGTGAAAGTATGCAAGTTTCTAAAACGGTTAGGTCAGAGCACCCATCACTACCTCGCTTTGGAGCTGAGGTTGGAAATTACCACAACACATAAAACGCGCAGTGGACCGACCTATACTGCGTACTTACTGTAAAAATGTATTTACTCCGGGAACTTGTGCTCATTAAGACCGTTAGGTTTAAACATGTTAGGTTTATGTTGCCAGAACGTTTCCTTCCGCCTTACCAAATGTTCGGTTTCTCCTGCATCAATAAGGAAAAATTGCCAGTCTGTCATACCGTTGTGCTCACTCTCTAGAAAGCGCTGAAACAGACCACTTTGGCAGACATGCTTATTTTCCCTTGCAGATTTCTTCTTGTTAATCATTAATGATTACTGCATCAAAAAATGTAACACACTATTTATGTTAGGGAACATTAGATCAAGATGGTAAAAGAGAAGATGGCAAGCCCGTGGTGATTGTTTAGAACTGTAGCAGAAGAAAGACTTCCTCTAACTAAAAGAGTAACTATAACCCTATTCGACACGGGGTCTTGTGCTGTTATAGAACCTGAGAAGATGTAATTCCAAAGAAATTCAAAAATTATCTGACCAGTAAAGAAGTCGTCCCTACGTTGGTACGATCTTTACCTTTCGAGGGCCAGTCACATGTCGTAGAGAGGTTGACCTTTAAAGCATGAATAGTTGTATACGATGAGACCAATATTCTCCTCGACGAACTGAGGAGCTACTTAGGGTTGGCCCCCGATTCTTGGAATCCTTGCGCTAACATTGTTTTTTTCTGCACTGCCTTATAAGCTTCTATTAGTGGAAATGTCAGCATTAGGATACCGGTTGCCTTTTAAACCTTTTGAAGTATTTTTATTGTTTCTATTGTTTTCAAGGTGCTCGATGTTGCACAGGTTTTGGAGGAAGTACTGTTTGTTATCGACCCTATCTACTTTGATGCTTTGGTGACCAAGGTGAGAAATTCAACCTAAGTAAAGACGGTTGCTGTCTGTTTAATAGTTAAATTTGTGCTTAGGGTTTGTGCTTTCCGAATATCTCAAGGAGGGTGCGTACATGAGAACATTGGAGAGCATTTTTGCATTGCCTTTTGCAAAATTTTGCGGTCCACATATCGAAAGAACCTTATTACGATTCTTCAAGCTTAGCAAGCTGCAGAGTTGCTTTAATGCTCTTACGTCTTGCATTCACGTGGAACATGTTCTTCGTATTCAACCAACTCACTTACGGACTTTTCAGGATACGTACCCGTATCCTCAAAGTAAACCCTTGTTCTAGTCTTTCTTTGAAAACTTATCAGCTTTAACGTAGTAAGATAATTCACATTGTAAGCATAATGCCAGACGATATGAAAAACCTTGAATGCCAGAAAATGTACGGGAAGAAATGGTTGTCGGAATTAACAGTTACGTGTTTTTTTCTCACAACTTTTGCAAATTATAAGTTTGCAGTCATTCGCAATTTGCACGTGCTGGTAGGTGTACTTCTTGTATTTTTCCTTTTCTGCCTTAGACTCTTGGATCTTTTCTCTATTTCATGTTAAGCAAAAGTATAACTATATTATGTAATATCTTGCACTGAAAGTAAGAGATCTATACTGTCATACCAAATAAAAAATCATGGAAAGAGTGGTGTATGATCCTGCTGGGGCTGTTTTCCAATAGCTGGTTAACATGAAGGGGTTCATCAGCTGTATTACGATCCGCCAAAGCCCCGGGTCTTTTCTAGCTATTCTGAAAAACATGTCTCAGGATGAATTGTTTTACTTGGGACTCTCTTCTTACTCATCAGCGCTAGGTAACCTTGGAATTGTGTTGCTTTTTTCTTCTTTTCGTCTTCGAATTTTCTCGAAATAGCTGGCTGAATGGGCCCTGTTTGAAGTCGAATTCTCCGTAAGAACTCCCGCTACTTTTATCGCATGAAGGCTGTTCACGTGACCATTGATCAAAATAAACCATACGTTGAAAACGTTTTCAAAAGGTATTACTGAAAGAGTTTTCGACTCCGTCTCGTATCCGTTCAACTATTATATTTCTAGTGGGATTGCGCCTGTAAACATTATTTTATATCTTTGGAGCCAATATCGACTAGCGCTACGGCGCTTAAACGTCGTGAATTTTGGTCACTTTTATCGCATGTTGGCTGTTCACGTGACCATTAATCAAAATAAACCATACGTTGAAAATGTTTTCAAAATTTATAACTTAAAAAGTTTTTTTGATGGCTCTGCATAATTATGTGCAAGATGATTGAAACTCCAATATTGGATACCTACTGGGTGCCAATGTATTAATGTCTCGGTAATTACCTCAACTCCAATAAGAGATAACTGATGCTAAAATTAACGGGGTAAAACGCCTCACTTTGGGTTTGACAATTTGCATCGCCGTATTAC
The DNA here is from genome assembly GCA_010016065.2 of Carybdea cf. marsupialis auct. non (Linnaeus, 1758). NCBI lineage: Eukaryota > Metazoa > Cnidaria > Cubozoa > Carybdeida > Carybdeidae > Carybdea > Carybdea cf. marsupialis auct. non (Linnaeus, 1758). The sequence goes on along the minus strand of JAAAKL020004183.1, from coordinate 9,919 downwards.
CACAAAACTGTATATAGTTGGATGCATCATCGATTGTAGCCTTACTGTCATAGGCATACGAAACCAGTCCTAGTAAATTTATCCCTTTCATTCTGTCCGACTTTTGAGACAACGTGGAATAACAAGACTCACGGAAGGGAGCATTATTCTGATAGGGAGGGAGGATTTTGAATGACTGCCGACCTTGTAGTGCATGTGAGAAACCTTCTCATACCTACCGTCATTGGTACAAATCGCAGTGAGTAATTTCGTACGAATATTTCTATAGCGTCAAGGTACTGATTTCTTCTGCTATCAAGGTCTATGAATCCCGTCTTTTTGTACTGGGGTGTGATGACTTGACACCCATGTAGCAAGTGGCCAACAGTTTTAGGTAGGCAGTAATAAACACCGTAATCGATCGTGACCATTTTTCCAAGGAAGATCCTAACCAATTACGCTTATAAAAGCTAATCCAAATAGCATTGAATCTTGCAAAAGGAGATTGCTCGGAACAGTATTCATTTAGAAAGCTCAAAGCTGTGTAAAACACAGTGCTATAAGAATGCATCGCAGAGTTTAGACCGAGAAATGACAATTTTGGAAAAAGAAAGTCTTTGAATGAAGTACCTTCCTGCACGATCGACTGCGAGCAGCTCCAACGTAGTGATGGTGATGTCTAGCTCTATTAATTGATCTCACAGGATTGCGGTCGCTCACTCCAGACCATCTGCCTTAAACCGTGTCGGTTGAAAAGCTTAAGCATAATTAATCCATGGTATAAAACATTTTTCACGTTTTTGTACCATAGTTTAGTCTTGGTACCTTGTTTTTGTTAGAATCAAAGTGGTAAATTCAAGTCCAGACAAGTGTTCTCTGTCCTTGTCAAAATGCACAAGCTCGCACCAATATTAAACGTGACTTATAAATATTTTGGAGAGATATTAATCCATTTATAAGAAATTCTTGACTTCAATCTCTAGGTTAAAGTTTGCGTAGATATCAGAAATGTTCAGACTGGACGTAATTGCAATCAAAGATTTACGATTACATTATGGCTGCCCGTTATTATTCTTGTATTATTGTACTCCCTAATACGTCATGCTACGTAATTTTGTTGCGTCATGCTAAAATGACGTTTTAGTAGTTAGTACATTTTGCTGTGGCTACGCCCCTTGTCATCAAAAAGAACAAATTACCTACTTTCAACCTTGCCACTTATTTCCTACTCCCGTTCACCAACATACAAAATGTTTTCAATAACCAGTTTATTACAAGCTCCTCCTCTCCTTGATGCTGGGGAGGATCCACGCGGGGGAGGATGAAGAAAATACGTCGCATCTACCTTTATCGTTCTGATCCTCTTTGCCATTCAGATATTTCATGTGATCATTGTCCAAACGTCTCTTTACAGCATGTATCTCATTTTGAAAAGGCATGGCATTCTCTCATTGAGGAAGTGACACAAAGCAGGTAACCTTTCCATCTTTCTCTTACTTTCATGGATATAGAGTTTCTCTATTTCATTGGATACTCATTCCTGAGTCACATCGATATAATTGCAAATATTTAAGCCTTCACTACAATTTTATCATTAAATCTTTAATGTTTAATTCATGAATAAAACGGTGCACTTATGCACCTCATTGAAACTCGAAATGGAAAATGCACGCAGAACTTCAATATCCACTTGCACTGAAGGTAAAAACCCTGTTTCTTGTTTTCCTTGACGTATCAGAAATATTGGCTTGATAATTTCGATTTACTTGTTATTATACATTTCTTTATGATAAGCTACATACCTATGATACCAATTTCTTCGAAGTTGAGTGAAATTAACTCTCAAGTATATTTGAAGAGTTGTCAGTCACGTCACAGACCTGTAACCTCAAAGTTTCATTAATCGCATAAAACTGGTCTTATTACATAGTACATAGAGTGACTCAGGTCATCGTAAAAGAAGATCAAGGCGTTCTTTATTCATGTTTGTAGTGGTACTGAACCACGGTCCCTCTGACCAAAGCACAACTGGTGTGAGGAGAGCAATAGAATGGGTGAGAAAATATTGGTACCAATGGTCAATTAGTTGTACGTACATCGTTTGTTAATCGTACGTAAATCGGACAGAGACTGATATAATGAAGATTGGTAAAACTCCACTTTAATGATCCATTTTCCTACTAATTTTCAAGTCGATTTTTCTATTCCAGGGATCTAGGGGCAAGTATATGGAATCCGTGTCGTTGAAGTGTTTTATTATAACCCGCTGTCTTCTCCTTATGTTTGTTTGAATTCTACCCGTTTTATATTTCTGATAAAGTACGATGCTCTGAGGAACGGGTTTCATGTAGAACTACCCTGATTTGTTATATTTTTCTAGTTTGTTACTACAGTGTATTCTATATAAATGATCACAATAACCGATTTTTGAATCCTTATCTTGTAGCTCTAACGGATCACTTGCAAATCTTAGCGAAGAGAAAATTGTGAAGGTGAGCGCTCATATGCCTCGTAGTTCTATTCGCATCTAGTCGTCATAATTTACCTCAAATCAATGTTGAATAGTTCAATGACAACCAAATTTAGGAAGCTCCTAAAAGGAAATCTGATTTGATTTTTTAAAATTTTGCTCCTTTAGTCCATTTTTAAAACTTGACTTGAAACCAACGCTGTTCAGCCACTCAGATTAGTCTCGCTGTTCCATTACGATAAGGAGGAAAGCATCTACTTAAGTAATCCACTGACGATTCTCACTAGGTGGAAGGCTGATACCTCAATGAAGTAACTACTCATGGCGAGCTTTCTCTGCTAAGCGCAGCAAACCGACACGAAAGTGTTTAAGGAATGCTCCTCTCCTATGTAGATATTAAACAAACCTTGATGAACACTGTACATTTGCAACCGTTTAACCCTACCCAGACGGAGGTGGTGGTGGGGGGCAACCTAGTAGGCCCGCAGCTCTACATTTGTCCTGATATTTCATGAGCGACTTTCCCAATGGTTTAGACACGTTCTAAAATTTCTTCAAGTTTATTTAGAGGTACCTGCATTTCTCTCAATTTGCTAATGATGACGTCCTAACGACCCCCCTGCAAAGAGTCACCCTCGGACAACACGAAATGTGCACAAATAAAAACACTTAGAGTAAATGTATGAAAGACGTCTCAAGCATCGCTGATTTCAGGAAAATGCTAAAACCGTAGCTCCATGTTCTCCACAACATAAACGTATCTTTTCTAAACTTTTAGCCACGTGGCGTTCTAAACCTGAATACGATAGGTATGAGATGCTTCCGATTTCCAGATGTTACTCAGCGTCATCACTTCCACGTTTGATAAAATAATTTTTCCCCGTTAGCTAAAAACCTACGCCTACCCAAGTCTATGGAACCTAAAAATAGCCCAGTCTGTCTATGGTTAATGCAGACATACGAGTAGCTACGTTGATTTACGAGGTTGATATCAATATCTGTGCCCTTCGATACGAAAGCCTCCGTATCTGGGTCTCTTAATAAACATTATTTACCGTCTATGTAATTGCTATCCATGTAAAGCCATAATATCATTACCTTCAAATGGTATATGATGATGGTGGCATATGATACATTACCATGATCTGGATATTTTCGTGTTATCGATGACGTTTGCATCTGCGGCTCACGAAGACAGAGTCAGCTGATGACGTGAAGGAGGTTTAATGCGGAGGGAAAGTGTGACGTCACGATTTTAAAAACGTTTGAATTACGGAAAAAATACTCAATTTTCATATAGTTCTATTAGTGAGAACGTCAATGGCCAAAATTGAGAGTCTTGCCTTTTCCCAACACCGAGATATCAGGCTTCAAAGTTTTAAATCTCTCTAACAAAACCTTAATTGGATTATTTAATGCTGGATCCTAACATTAGGATCCAAGGAAAGTTTACAGAGTTTTGACCAGAGATGTTTGAAATTCAAATGCATCTAGTTTAAACGTTATATACATTACAGGTCTCGTATTTTGAGAAGCAGTCTATTCTAGGGTTGTCTTCAGGTATCTGGTCAAACTGTCCTATTTCCAAAACTTTTGATTTGTGACGTCATCACTTCTCCTCCGCATTAAAGAACAAAGAGCAATTTAACACTCCTCTTGTGTTCATCTTTCAACATGTTAAGCTTTGCAGTTGCTCACAGTTGCCTAATTTTCGTGGCACTGGTATATCTTCATGCAAAGTTGAAAAGATATCTGTACAAGTATTCGTTATCAGACACCATTGGTCCTACTTTGATCAAATGCGTATATCCCAAGTACTTTATGTCCACAGTGGAAGCTTAATACTTCATTTTCACCAATTCGCAAGGACAGGCATCAATAGTCAGACCGCTTGCCTGGATTTCTTTTATAGGAGCAGCAAGCTTGCAAATCAGAACGTATGGGCGCATAGGCCTGGCGCATATTGGCTGACCTCTTGCTATTAGATTCGCACAATTGCATTTAAAGCCAGATGCAGGACCGTTTGCAACTGCAACCTTTGTTGGTTTGGAATTCTCATTGATATCTCTCTCCAGAAATCCTCGCTTTCCCCAGCCATAGCTCAGTGCCGCGTTCTGACCATATCCAGCAAACCCTAAAGGTAAAGAAAGTAACAATTTTGTTTAAAACGAAAGTCGATTACTAGGAGTATCAAGAAGGCGTACTATGATTGTTGTGTTAATCATGTTTCCTTAGCCCAGCTCAGTGCCGCGTTCCTTAACAACAGTGTAAACCATGGAAATGATGCAAATAACCTAACGAAATTGATGTTAAAAGATGGTGCATTGCATCTGTAAGCTGGCCAAAAATTATTTAGTGCTGATGTCCATCCTAATTTAGCTATTTGTTCTTTGTTTGTAACCTTGTTCTACAGAGAAAATTAAGACAGGAAAGACCCTCATTTCAAGCAGCACTAACCTTCCTGTTTCATTGCTCGACCATGGACGGTCTCCTAGTAATGCGCAAGGCTCCCTATTTTAAAAAGCTAAATAGATGACAAGACAAATTGTAGTCTTTTTTGTTAGTCAAGAAGAAAGAAGCGCACCTGGTACATTAAACCATAGCAAATTGCATGTTTGAAAGTTCTCATGTTTGAAGCCTGACGAGTGTTGCTAGTGTACTGATCAGGTGAACTTATTCTGCATAATACGTTTCAGTTTCCTACAGCCTTTGATTTGTATAGCAGGAAAAGCAATTGGATCTCGTGCTATGGCTTCTGACGCTGCCTGTGTATTGTGTTCTATAGCACACATATCTTCCTGATACTTCTACTCATCTTTATGTTATAAGTGGAGCCAGTACATGTCCTCTTTTATTTGAATATTTTATTGAGGTGCTGGATTGGCTTTAACCTCAGATGAAGTTCTACTGTTCTTGGTGTACACTCTGCCAGTTAACGGCAGAAGCCATCTAATATACAAACCTGCCAAGAGGCGATAGTAATGTCATGAGTGCCTCTCTTAATTCTTTGCAGCTCTGAGGGACTCCCTAGTAGCCCTTGCAGATTATCCACAATAGTGAGTATCAGGCTTACTGTTGCCATAAGATATTTATCTGAAGCCTATGACAGCGCTCATAGATCTCAGAGGTCTGTCACACACACAACCATAATTTATAATACAATGAACATTTATATCGAACTACTAAAGCCAATCAGATTACATATAAGACAGGAAGTGGAGGGTGATTGGTTAGGAAAGTATCTGGGTGGTGTTAGTAGATTCGTGTTAGTTTACTATTGGTTAATGGTTAAGCTAGGTGTCATTTGCATTACAGTAAGGCAAGTTGACCTTCTCTACTGTCCAGCTAACTCATGCCTCATCCCCACCCCCAAAACTTTATTGATTGGAATCTTACATGTTCTTACCGACTGGTTCCCCACACACTCCTAGTACTTTCCCACCCGCATTTACCTTGTACCTGTATCTTTGTCTTTTTGGCTACCTGTGGGCAGCTTTAAAGTACACTTTTAGTGCCCGTTTGACACGTGGTTTCAAATGTGGAGTTTGAACTGGAACATGACTCCATTCGGGATCAGTGTATTGGTGACAGTGACACGGGCGAACATGAGCGAGAGGGATACGGAGAACGGACTTGATAATGATTTCTGCTCCTGCTTATTTTACATTCGGGTGCCCCTTCGTCATAGAATGTCTATAAAGAGACAATGAAGTGTTGCACTGTTGCCTTTCTTTGTCCTCATCAGGTGCTTAAGAACCGATAACTATGATAATTTTGCTGTTGCTGCTCCTGATAATGACGATGACGGTGATGATGCTAACGTTGATGATGATGATGATGATGATGATGATGATGATGATGATGATGATGATGATGATGTGTACTAGTATAATACTAAAGTAGAATGTGGAGGAATACATAAGGTTAGGGCCTTTCCTCAAAAGAGTCTCATGGAAACAAGGAACAAGTTACAGGCAAGAAACCACGCAAGTGAGCTGAGGGAATCTTCGTGTCGACAATTTGCACAAGTTGATACATGGCCGTGTGATAAGTATACATAGCAAAAATTCAAAAAAATATCAGAAGCATCAATACCTCTTACCGTTTGAGAAATGAAAAAGAGCCACACCCAACACACAGACAAAGATAATTCTCAAGTCCATTTCGATTTCCTATGGAAGGAAAAGAATAAAGGTTGATTAAACGATGTTAGTTATTATTTGATGAAGTGCATGTTTGTGGGCATACTCTGCATTAGTTCCTTCTTTGTCTTTAAATAAAGGAATCAACTTCTGCCTTAAATAATATAATGGCTACACAGACCATGATATTTACGACATTTATTTATGTTTTAATGGCTTTGAACATCTGTGTGCACAGGGCTGTAATTAAAATAAACACATCCCCAGCTCTACAGCCTAGTAATGCGTTTTAGGAGAAGAGACTAATTTTTAAGTTTCAAAAAGAAAGTTGTACCTTGTACACTCTACCACCCAATTTTTACGGAAAATATGAAAAGCTAACCAGGCTTTGGCAAGTACACGAATGTACTGTGGATGGAAATAATCATACCTGCATTCAAGATTTGGATTTTTTAGAACGCTGTACCGTCTCAAGAGTTAAATAATTTTTGGAGGGGTAGGGGCAGGTCTTAAAATTATCGAAGCAATGGTGCAAATTTCTATACATTGCCCCATAAATGATAGAAAAGCAAGGTTGCTGTGTGTAACTTTGTCTAATTTTGTAGACGTTCAATACAACAAATGATCATATGTGACCAAACGAAATCTGCATAGAAATTATTAAGGGATCCTCGGTACCTCCAATGGGTACAGGCTTTTACATGGGTGTCAATAGCCGAATAACGCTATATTTGCGCATTGTTTGATTTGCAATCGTGGTCTTATGTACTTTGCTATATAAGAGCTTATTTCCTGTTTTTGACTTAACCAAGTTAAAGAGAGTACAACTAAATGTATTTCTTTATATCATTCATAAATCAGCTATAATGAGCACTATTTAAAGAAATGAAGGTAAATGCAGTCATATATTCTACTGAACGTTGGGGATGCGGTGTGGTAGAAAATCACATGCCCTGAGCCACGGTATAATGAAGTAGAGGGGCCAGTTCTTTTCCTCACAGCCTTCATCCTTCACCAGCTAATGTCAGCTATCTCTTTTCCTGCTGTATTTGCAGTAAAAGTTTCAGATTGACGGCCGGGGGTAGACTAGAACCATCAATCCTCTCCTTGCTAGACCAGCTCTTGCCCTACTGAGGTAAGTCACCTCCTATTTAAAGCAGTATGTATTTATATGCAAACCCCGTTATTTTCGTCCCCACACCTAAGACTTGTGGCACCACAATGGAATGCCGTGCTCGCTGTCAACCCTGCTACCAGGTTTTAGCAATGTCCTTGGTCAAGGTTGAAGAGCCGTGTCTTCCAATCTGTGCTCTAAGAGCACACGTATCTATCTATGAATAGGCCCACTATCCGTAAATTGTCGGCATGCCAATGCAAAAGAATATGTATCTGCTGGAACTTGATAAAAAATTATTGCTATTCTGAAACATAAACTGCTAGTATTAGAGATAAGATAATCCTTGGTGCGTATAAATCATTAATAATACTGCATCAATATACCATAGATCAATCGGATTTTTAATATAAATCCAAAACAAAAACATTTCTAATCTTTATGTCATCCAACTATCTCTGAAAAAAAATGGATGGAGCATCTTCCGTCTCAAAGCGAAATCAATCGTTGAACGCCGTTTTAGTCCCCATCAAACAAAGCTTATAAGGAATGTTAGATAACATGGCGGACGTTCCCACGCTATTTTAGCTTCTTGGGGGCTAGTATTCGTGACCATACTTTTTCTCTCTTGGAAACAATAGCTAGCTTGACCCAGGCTTTTTTAGAGATCAGTGATATCATCGAGCAATTTCAGGATAAGGAATCTCTTGCACCGTTTCTTTGTCATTTGAGCCACATTGCATTTTTAATGATTCCATATCACAGCAACCAGGAAATCAACAACGCACTTTCGGATCTATAACTAAGCTTTCTACAAGCTTGAGTGCAGATGTCGTCAGGACAATGAAAGGTTTAATATATAAAAGGAAAAACAGCAGTTGTAGAACAAATGGGTTTGATCAGATTGTCAGTCAACAGCACAGCTTAAGACAGGGGACGGGTTATATCAAGATCTCAATGAATATACGTATTCACAGTACTGTAGTGGTGCATATGGGCGGATATGAAGCATGTGTTTGGAAGAATACTAAATATCGCAGACCTACAGATGTAACAGACAAAACAATTAGAGTTGCTGCATCATTCTAAGGTATTGTTTCCTTTGTCAATCGATTAATGAATTGGGAGATGCACAAGTCGGATAAGGAAGAAAAATCGGTACCAAATTTGCAGAATTGTTTGAAAGTTAAGAAATGTTACAATAAGGAGTCCAAACCGAGACCAAGGCTGCCGCAGTTTGTTGTTCCACCAGAAGAATTATGGTAACCTCGTATTAATAATAAATCTTCTTTAGGCCCTCCAAAACCTTTTATAAAAAGCGCAGATTAAAAATTATTTATCTCACGTTTGACATATGAAGTTTTAATCTTTTATCGAATTTCAAGTTTATTCACCTTGGATGCAAATATGCAGAAGGGAGTGGGGGTACGCCCTACTTGTGAAAAATTTTCAGCTTATTCCGCCCCCTTTGAAATGCATCACATGCTACATGCTTTGATACAAAATGCGTATACGCCTCCCTTGCCATGGCAAACCAGTTTCATCCCAGTTGGTGGACCCATCCATAGCACAAAGTTGCCATGGGGCAGCTATAACATTGATGTCCCTCGTTTACCCATACCCACGCATTTTATAAATTCTTGTCATTAATTATTACCAATCGCTTCCATGAGCCATGCATTCTCTCAAACACGGTAGTTAAAATGTTTGACTCTTCTAAAAGAGAGAAGAGCTTTAGCACGCAGCCGAATCAAAGTATGACGAGTATGAGTGATTATCTTCTTTTATTGTGAGATAACAATGGATCAGCAATATTTAGCTATCCTATCTGATTCTCGCGGCTAAATGAAAGTATATTAGTTATGCGGCTCCCTTTATTCATGCTTCTTGGAATAGGAGAAAAATTTGTGTAAAAATGCAGTATTCTTCCCATTTGTACAAATAACATCGCGATACTGCGCCTCATTCTTTCTTCAATGTTGTGAGCATTCTGAAGACCGTTTGAACACTGTGAACCTAGTGCAAGTCTTCTCTTGTACAGTTAACAAATTGTATCCCTTGTACACTTGAAGTCTTCCACTGCTAATATGTTTTTTAAGGTGCACTCTCTTGCTAATGGTATATCTGAACAGCTCGTGTCCGCTTAATATCAGAAAATCCATCTTGTACATTGTTGATGTACATACAGACAAATAATCTCGTTTCCAGTTGCTA
>JAAAKL020004182.1:4138-21478 GCA_010016065.2 Carybdea cf. marsupialis auct. non (Linnaeus, 1758) | reverse complement strand
TTTTGCTCAGCCAGAGTGAGCAATGTCCTTGGAGAGAGCACATTTACAGGGGTGGTCTCCCGTTGCCTTACCCAACCGATAGTCTTTATATCGGGCTAGGCGGGATTCGAACCCACAACCACTGGCATGTGAGTTCGATTCCTTAACCACTAGACCACGGTAGCTCCATTATTACACCAAAGAAATACATGTAATATATCACTAACGTAAAACTCACCAAAGATGCTTGCCACGCTCTGGAGTCCAGACGCAGGGCCTTTCGTTACACTGATCACGAACACAATCTTGAGTAAGAGACGTAAAGGAGACTTGAAATGCTTCTTTGGTCCACATCCAAACATACAGAAACATGACTTCATTATGATCTACTACTACATGAAAACAACAGGCCAAATGGTACGATAAACATGATAGACATTACTTCCAAGCATTTCAGGTCCTTGAAATTCAGGGAAGTGGGTTCCTCCAGCACACGAGAGTTTCTCACAACTCTGGCTCCTTGTGGTCTTGCTTAGCCACCAAAAGTGGCTCAAAGGGCAGAACATGTATTACGTTAATCTTAACAAAACCTAACAAGTTATGTACTGTTTATAGTATATAAGTAAAACTCGGTGTAAGTAGTAAAATCACCATCTTCCACTATTAAGATAAGGAATTAGGAGCGAAATTTCCTCATTTGGACCTGTGTAATGTTGATCTTATAGACGAGTTCAATGTTTTATGGTTCACAAATACGTTTTTTAAGTCTATTGCCACAAGAAACTCCAATATACTACGCCAGAAGTAGGATAGGAAGTAGGATTTGACTAGGGAGTAAGATTAGAGTAGGAAGTGGGGTATACAGTGGGACTAGGGTAAAAAGATCGGTTAGGGATAGGGTTAGTGTGTGAACTCTTAGCAATTAGAACCTTGTTCACCCGGTCATATATTACAAGCTGATAAGCCCTAATTAGCGGATTTCAGATAATTTTTTACGTATGTACGTGGCCACAAAGAAAAAAAAGGAATAATTCCACATGAAAACAACGAAGGTCAAGGCGAGAAACAATGCTAGTGTCCACAATTTTGACTTCAATTTATTTTTTTAAAAATTGATTAAAAGAAAGTTGGATAGCATATATATGCCATGCTTTTTTCTTTTGTTGTTACTTTAATACTATACTACAAAACAAAAAATTGGCATTAATTAGGGTAAGATAAATGGTAGCAGTGTATGACTTCAAACCAAAATAATGACTCAAAATTTTTAATTTGCAAAAATTTATAGCTTGATCACTGTTTTCCTGTTACTTTTTTTCGATATCATTTGTCATTTTCCGGTAAAAATTATAAAATAGGGCAAAAAAATTGAAGTTCTTAAGATATTCTCAGTCTAATGTGACCAATAAAATGATTTGTATATTGTATTGCTCTTTAATCTGATTTCCATTAAGGATAAAGTCACAACACGTTTGGCCACCCTCAGAGAAAGTGGCGATCCATTAACTAAGCATACTCTTTCAAATTTTCTAATGTGGTAAAAGTTAAATAAGGTGACAAAATTTAATATCTATTACCATGTTATCAGAGAAAACAATTGGGGCGGGCACCAAAGCTCCTACCCCCCTCATCCCACCTTATATACATGTAAAGTGGTTAAGCAATGGTCAAAATGTAAGTTAAAAATTTACTCGAAAACTTGTTTGAAATATAAACTAAAGTAGCTCTTTTATTTACTTTGAAATCTTTAGAGTTGCATTCGTCAAAATATTAAGATTGTCTGTCCTTATATCAACGTATCTCATAGCTCGAGAAACAATTAGGTCTGATCTCAACACCGTTTCATCATTTATCATCATATAATATAGAGCCATTTTAAATTAGCACCCCTCTTTTTAGCTCATTTAACCAAATCGGCCCATTACTCGAATAAGGTCTCTTTTTGAATTCCTAATGTGACGACATTGAGTTTATTCATGAAATTACAATCTTAATCATTTTTGCTAAACTAATTCTTTGACATGCATCGAGTGTACGTGCTAAGTAATAAATACAGACTCTGAACTCCTGTACTCGTTTGGGGAGTAGAGATCAATGGCTAATATTCTGCCTTAGTTTCATGATGTGGATCGCTAATACTTGTCTTTGATGGAATTGGTAAAAAAATATCAGTGACTAGTATTTATGTGCAATTGTTAAAAATCTTCCATAGCCCCTCTGCTCTTGATAGGACTTGTCCTCGACATATCTTTTGCTATAATGTTTGCGTTAACTGCATAAGTTCATTTCCACCAAGTGTAACGTGTTTCATATTGTTAATACAAGTACTACTCTGTCATATAAATTGCAAACAAATTTATCAATTTATACTTTTTAAAAACAACTAATATCTATCAAAAGAAAGTATATGTCCGTATTGACCTTAATTGTGATATATACTCATGAGCTTATTCTTAGCAAAGAAGTATAATGTTTGGAATAGTCAAATGCAGAATAAGATGAGCAAACGTTTTGCATCAAGCCTTACATCCGTGAGCGATACGAGTATAGCAATATAACTAAACCACTCATTGGAAATATACTAAAGATGATTCTTCCCATACGTGGTCTTGAGTTTCATCTTTTGAATCATACACCTGACACACGTTTACGTCCTTGCAGACCAAAAGTTTCTTCATTGCATCATTGAAATTACAAATTAATGCATACTATAGAAACAGACGTTGGTCTTTTAAGCGTTTAATTGCACAAGTGATGCTCGAGAGCCTGGTGCTCTTACATGACGTGTAGATTTATCTAAGATTGATTGTTGAATTACCACTTCATACATTTGTAATGCTTTCAAAATTTTGTTTGAAGGAATCTCAAATACTTCAATGGTGCTACAGCTTATCTATTAAAATGGAAGTTAATAATACCTTGACACAAAATAGAAGCTGTGTATACTGACTCATGTTCAATTTTTCGCGACTACTGGACAAAGTACGTATCATGCACGCATGTCGCTATAACAGAATAAATTTAAATCTCCTTACCTAATTTATTGCAAGATGAATGACGTGCGAGATAATATCTCCAATGCTAGCATCGTTGTCGCGTTGCAAGCTACAAGATGGAGGTTGGATACCAAGTCATGCGTTATCGTTTCTGAATGTAGTAAGCTACTTTCCTCTTGACAAGTAATGATGCAGTAAGGTTTGGTGTACGAATAATCTCCATCAAAAATTTTCAATTACACCGTTCTCCAGCTTTCCCTCCCTCTTGTATGTTGTGGAACTTTTCGGCTGGCATCTGAGCAAGGCTTTAAACTTTAAGAAAGGATAACTGGTGTTCATTTTCTTTAGCACCGAGCCTCAGGCATATAGGTCTACTCCGTCAGAAACTTTAGAAACTTAACTCGAGCAGTTTCTTCCTCAAAAAATACGGCAACAGATACTAGGTCCAATTGTACGTGCAAAGTCCACATAATCGCATAAGCAATGAGCTGTTCAAATGACATAAAGTTGACAATAAGGCAGCACATGCGTGTCCTTCCACATTGCTGTTTGCCCTCACGAACGTATGGCTATCCTTTGTAATTATTTGTACGTTTACTCCCTATCTATACACTGGTATCCAAAATTAATGAACTATTATAAAGAAATTTTGTGTAATTCTAAGCAAATAATACAACTGTAAGTCATAATTTCATTTGATTCCCTTACACCAGTTGTACATTTCCTTTCACGTTCACTCTGTTTCATTTGCTTGGATTCCACAAGTATTAGCACAGGGCTAACAAATTTATCCCCTTTGATTGATTAATCACAATATCTCCACAGAATTTCAACAACTAATTGCTTTCAAAATGGCAAGGACATTGCCGACAATTTCTACATAACAGAGTTCATGACGTCAGTACAAACTATTACTGAAACTTTATGTTGAGAAACGTTGGCCCATCCCCCAATTTGAAAGCAATAATTTTTTGCTATTTTAACAGGCCGCCAGTGAATGGGGGTTGTGAAGAATTAGCCTCCAATTCATTCAGCACCTCAAATATTTCAAAGAAAAATGAAAACCGTACTCCGAAATTTCTATTGAGCCATTTAACATGTACATGTTGGGCGTGTTAACCCTATTCCTCTCGGGATATTTTTACAACTGATTCTGCTTCTGTGAGGAGGGGGTACGAGGCCATTATGTAACTTCCCAACAGTAAGTATCACGGTATTGGTCTTTGGTGTACTTTTAGTATTATCATTTATTAATAGAATAAAGAAAGTTAGTTTGGACACCGGAGCTATATTTCTAAAGAGATGTCCCGTTGTATGTGCCAAGGTCATTGGTCATATTGTCAACATGGGATTTTAACCAAATTCTGATTCATTTCTAATTTTGTCTTCAAATTTCGGTTTTTTCTTGCAGTAATCTTTCTTTTGGAGTTCATTTCTTTGTCTAGAGTAGGTTCATTTCCTTGTACATAATAAAGAAAGAGAGAACAACATCATTTGGTGACTACATGCATCATATAGGAGAATCACGAGTCATAGCCGTGATTAAGACCAAGAATACTTCACAATCTAGAAAGATTGAGCCTGCAGTAGTTACTCAGACCAATTTCTTTTTACTAGTTCTGAAAGAGAAGGTGACGGTTGTTAGCCTGAAGTTGTCATGCCAACCCTGTAAACAAGAATGACACGAAAGTCACTGTGGAATAGACAAACAAGTAGTTTAATAGAACTTGAAACCCTTACTAAATTCTGTTCTGATTTAGGACAAAACCTGGCTCTTTCCCAATAATTTAGACTCTTCTGATCTCTATACCATCTAAAAGTCTACAAAGTAAGGCACCAAGGAACAAGCATTCCAGCAAACGCAACTATACAAGCTACTCAAGTCTCACTATTGACCAATCTCAGGGCAAAGTTACATTGAGACTCGGTCGAAAGGACGAAAGAACTTCTCAAAAATTGAAGATTGTTTCAACATAAGGTATAGAAGCTCCATGGTTGAAGAGCTGCATAACCCTTTGGCACTTTTCGCTCTCAGTGTGTAATATGTAGATGCACATACCTGGAGGCATATCTGCTCAAAACTGCGATGGTTTACTTAGTATTGTAGTTGCGATTCTATTTGCCGGACAAGAGTTTTCCGGTTTAAGGTGTTCATAAGCCTGACGTGCTCTTATTAAAGATGGCAGAAAGAAGTGACATGCATTTACTATACAGACTACACTGAAACTATTTTCTGCTTAGAAACTTCTGTCTTGTAGATCTACTTACTTTGTTACTTTGCTTTTTGTTAAAGCATAGTTCTGTCTAGTATTCTAGCGTTTTTACCAGAACTGTAACAAGCTGTCTGATAGTAGTTACCCTTATATGGCTTATCACTACTTCACTTTCTGTTAATAATGACGATGAATAATGCCACATTCACTGCAATTCACTTGTTATTCCTGTATGTAAATTACAGCACAAATTCTATGATGAGAGATAACGATGGAAAACATGTAGACGTGAATTATTTCTATGCTGTTCATCTTTGACTTGATTATAGCGATATTTTCACGTATGAATACCATAAATATGTAATCTTTCGAGAATCAAACGTGAATCTCGATACTTGTTGATTGCGAATAGTGGACTCAGCTATTTGAGCTGATTTCTCAGTATGTACGAAGGAAGGTTGTTGTACTTATTTTTTCTGTTTACATCTTTATGTAGTTACTATCATCGGTTATCGGATTGATGATTGTCTTCCTATACATCTTGATAAACCCTTAAGATACCTTACTGATCATAGCTTGTAAAGACTGAACGTGCCAAAGACTTTTCGTTGAAACAAATGGCTTATTTTATTCTCTTTGTATCTGTTTCTTAATTGTTTACAGTGCGACTTTGGTGTATCATGTACCTCAGTTGCCCATCAAGTCCCTCTGCACTTCATTGACTTCACGTCAAGTTCTTTTTTAAGCAATGCCATTGGTATTTTCAGACACAAATTTTCAGGCGTGGTTACTGACAGGACTGTATAAGTTTTCATTACATCTTTATTTGATACTATTTTAGACATTCTGATGTGCTCAGTGGCATAGCTAACAGAAAATTACATTACTTCGAAAGGGCAGGGGAAACCAAGATGGATCTGTAGACACATTTTAAATGAAAAACTAAACATATGAAGCTAGGAAAAGAAGGAGAGACAAGATTATTGACAGTGTCGGCTCCATCGTTGGTCATTCGAAATTATGATACTGAAGAGTGTGTGACTCGCACTGGCCCAGTAAAGCGAGCTTCTTGGTGCTCTGTGTCTCAATGCTTCTTGGTGCTCTCCATTCTCCATGGCTCCCAATGCATTAGCAGCGGAAAATATACAAAACCTAAAGGGAAATCTTAATGAATGATCTGAACTAATAATTACACAGGTGGTTATGTTTTTTA
This sequence comes from Carybdea cf. marsupialis auct. non (Linnaeus, 1758), assembly GCA_010016065.2. Taxonomy (NCBI): domain Eukaryota; kingdom Metazoa; phylum Cnidaria; class Cubozoa; order Carybdeida; family Carybdeidae; genus Carybdea; species Carybdea cf. marsupialis auct. non (Linnaeus, 1758). The sequence continues at coordinate 15,077 of JAAAKL020004182.1, read as the reverse complement.
TCATAAAATACATCAATCCTCATCTCCTTTACAATATTGAATCCGTGCAAAAATGCAAACGGTAACAGTGAAACTTGTTTTGAAGGCCATTACTCTCGAGCGGAATCCTTCTTATGAAAAGATAAAGGCGATCTAATTTGATGGTTTCTGTAATATAGACAATCTTTTAGTCGGTGAAAAGTTAAGGTTACTCAAAGATTATGAAACTCATGAAACCTATGAAACTGTGTTTCATAATCTCTTGGTTACCATATATTCAGATGCTTTCTTCACCTCGATTTTGGGGTCCACAATCATTTTCTTTTGTTTTGAATTTGGCGCTCTTTTGATAAACGAATCACATGAGGTGCTGATGACTTGCAATCGCAGGTCGTTCTCATCTGCAACAACGCTCAACAACAGAAGGAGGTCAACATGCAACCATGGCGGCTAAGTCGAACTGGCTCGCTTCAATGTTTCACTCGTTTCCACATTTGGATTTCGATTTTGAATGGACCACTACCATCTTTACGCCAAACGATAAGAGATACCTCCAGGTAAGATGAGGGAAGTCGTTAGTTTTGTCTGTATGTACTTTGATCTTCATTGATGTGAATGAAATATGGACTGCTATGTCAAATTGCGTTACTGTACGTATTCCCTTTGCCCAGAAGAGAAGTTTACCTTTATTGATTGACCCGCCTTATCTTTTGGAATGTGAAACGGACGGAATTGATTAGGATCACTAAGTCCTATGCCCATGGAATTCAGGGCGTAGGGCATTACTTTTCCTTCATGTAACTTAGCCGATTTCGCAACTCGATGCACTGTTTATGAACGATATTTGTCATCAGCGTTCACTGTTGCTGTGCGCACATCGTAGAAGATAACGAGGTTTCCAGGAATATCTATCCCAGGCCGATAGTTAGCATCGTGATAACTCATTTAGTGCATGGTTTTCCACTGATGTGACCGATTGTAATTTGTATACTGTAGACGTACGAATTTAAGCAAAGAACTAGGCCTGAGGACTTGCAGTCCAGATAGCGTGGGGAAATTATTGTTAGTTTTGATGAGCTCATACAGCGTAGCTTAATGATATTGTTCAGTGGACCCTTATAACCTATATCCGTCGTTTATCCGCTGTGAAAGAACAATATTTCAATACTTAAACATAACATGGAGATCACATCTCAATATCACATCATTTCGTTAGTATTTCGTTACATTTCTAGTGCAAATGTAGGCTGAATTCCTTGAAGGCTTCAAGACTTCTCCTTGATCGGTATTTAGTCATATTGAAACAAGGATCTTATCCTTTCGATATAGTTAGGTCAATGGTAAAATATGACTTTGTTTTAAGGTAGAAAAGAATTCCAAGTTACATTAACAGAATGTAATTATAAATAAAGCCTTTTTCTTTACATCCGATCATTGTAGTACAGTGGAATAGATGTTCTTTTTGGTTTTAATGCTAGTATAATCATAATTACTGCGCCCATATTAGAGTTACCATGTTGCGTTGATTATTCCCACGAGTCTCAATGATTGGCACTGTGGAGCGAAATAGGTGACATGTTTTAGTTTGATGGTGTATAGTTCCTTGGCTCAGAGTCAAGTTTACGCTCAAATGACATTCAAGATTATTATGTGAAAGAATGCAGCCATCACCTATATACTGTGTCCATATCATCAATCTTCTTGATTCATTCCTGTTTGAAGCAGAATGCATGCCACCAGAAAATGACTGGCAGTGTTTATCTAAACCTCTTTTATGTCATATTAGAAGAACATGACAGACTTGATGGTATCAATTGGTTAGAACCAAAGCCAGATGTATCAAAATATGAAAAACTGTTTTTATTCTAGAACGTATTCTGGTCTATTCTTTGTCTTCACACAATAGACATGATTTTTGTTTAGATTGTCATGTCACAACTGAAATAGCAAAAAGGATAAACTAAAGCTTTAAAAAGTATATAGTGTCCCCAGAATTAATTCTGGTGGTAGCTTTGGTTGACTACCTTATTGATTATGTAAATTTCTGTTGCTGCCAATACATTAGCCTAGAGCTGCAGTTCACCTTGAAGGGAGTGTTCTCTAGACCATTGATCTCCATAAAGCCCAATTAGAACTTTATCACTAACAAAAGAAGATATGGCATAATGATTGTGAAAATATGCCAGGAAAATAGAAAGCATATCACCAGTAGGATTTTAAGTATCTATTAGACAAAAATTATAAAGAACAACTTGTTATGTTCACTAAATCGATAGTGGTTCCTGCAATTGTGAACTGATACATAAGGTTATTGTTAAAATTAAATATTAGCTTTGATTTTACCTTGTCTAATGTGATGTTGACCTATAGAGATACACACATACTACACAGAAGTTTTGAGAAGAGATCAGATGATATGTGACACACTGTGCAAATTACCCAACAACTACAGAAAAGCTGCATATAACCCAGAAATAAAGCTTACTCTTCTAGCCTGTTCTATACAACATAGATGTTTAAATCTGCACAGCATGCAATATGAGTTTAACAGATATGGAATGAATCTCTGATATACGGAGCTATTGTGCATTTCTCTGGAATGTTGATGTGATTAAAGAAGTTGCGAAGCCAAAACAATATGGTGTCTACTTGAATTGCACATCAGCCAATACTTTATTTTTAGTAACTGTTGTTGCCAAGACCTCCATTTTGACTGCTTGCAAGACTAAAAACTAAAGGATGTAATTCGTACTTTGTGCACCTGATGAAGGGATTTTATGGTTTTCAGACCAACGTTTGATGCTGGTTTAATGATTTTGACGAAGCATAGTAAGTTATGAGGTAGAACTGAACTATAACTGAAGGGAGGGCTTACAAAGAAACAAGCTTAGCCAGTGTTTACAAGTGTGACCACCCTATTGCTGGAAACCATGTGTAGTAAGGGATGAGGGGCTACTCAGCTTATGGATTTGTACTTAGTAAGAGGAGCAACCTTCTGCAGTTTTATACAGACTGTGTCAGGGCAATTCCACTGTGACAGATGTTACATTCAGAAGAAATCTGAAAATGAAAACTTGTCATACAACTATATTTGTATTTGTAGGGACTCAACTTTCTAGTGGTAATGAGTGTAGATATGAGGCTTTGTGTCTTGACCAAGATTGGTCTTCTATGATACCCTCAGATTTTGAATGAAGAGAAGTGATCAGTGTGAAGGATGTGACACAAAAGTGACACAGAATAGAATATCAGTAACTTTCCTTTACAATTCTCTGAATCCTTCTATGTTGTCAACTTTGATTTTAAACAACAGAAATTTTTCAGGAAACAAGTCATTATCTTTCAATAACCTCTACATAAAGCCTGCTTCCAACTGTGGGATAAGGCTTGTCGTTACCGTTGTCCTTATCTTGCTTGAAGACAAAGTGGGAACCGGTTGTCTTGTCTTGTCTAGTTTTGATTAACAGCTTGTGGAGTAAGGCTTGTCGAGTAGAATGAAAAAGTTTTCATTCTTGCAAGACAAGCCTTGTCGTGTTCCTTTGTTCTCAGCATTCTATTTTGGAAAATTGTAAGTGTGTGTTTGAATCACAGTGGAGGTTTGTATCTTAGGAGAGTCCTTTACCCCTAAAGTGATAACAATCGAATCAAGGCAATACTCTGTTCGTCCACATCAGTCATTTCACAGCAATTCTCGCGTGTAAAAGCTCGTGAAGCCATTTGATTGTTTATAGTTAAGTTGTCTCTTCCGAGATGTGTCAATCAAAGTCAGGTGCTCAACCAAGACATCAACAAGGATAAGGACAACGACAAGCCTTATCCCGCAGTGGGAACCAGGCTTAAGGGACCGTAGCTTAGTAGTAATGCGTCGAGTTGCGCAACGCAGAGACCGTTGGTTCGATTCCCGGTGGTCTTAAGATTTTCCACCATCGAGAATTTATAACACAAATATCTACATTCAACCATTACTGTAGATCGAGAGTAATTATATACCTAGAAAAACATCAATAGTCGAAGAGGAAACTTTAATCATCACACCACAGTTAAACTTTAGGAGCTCAATTAGTATCTCTTTGCATTTAGAGTTTCCTACAATACATATTTTACATGGATCATGTAAAGAAGGGCACGTAAAGTTGAATTTTGGATGAATGCTTTCGAATAAGCTCGTAGCTACTGAAGCGTCACTCTAAGCTATAATTGGTCATACTACTGACTATTATAGTGAAATGCATATACCCTAAAGTGCTAACAAGAAGTGTTCCAGGGTAGAAAGGGGTAGAGGTGTCCTTACAGCTGCACAAAGTTGGGAGACTACTGTACCTGCAAGACGGCCGTCCTTATTTGCCACATTCTACGTACGGTTAACACTGATACCTTGCTAAGACATGAGCTACGGTTTAGAGAAAGACAGATTACTGAAAGGGGAGGGTGACAACCAGTTTTTACCATCGCGGTCTTAATAGGTACTGGTCTCATAGCAGCAGAGAAATAGCGGTTCCAATAAATCTACTATTGCGTCTAAATCCAAAATAATTGAGTTCCACCACATATTATGTATGGACTCATAGCCCTGTCAATAAACGTTTCTTGAAGGAGTTTATTCTACTGTTAATAAAATTTGATAAAAACGGACGAGCTTTTCTTGGTTGTCAGGGGCTGGTTCAAATTAGATGATATGTCTGAGTTATTGGGACAAGCAGTTCTGGGATTTCACGACAAACATTTTAGACGTCAAAGCTCCCAGAATTTTCAAATGCATTAAGAATCTGGAAGGAAAATTGGTCTCATTGCGTTTTCAGAGGAAGAAAATGCTTTATTACCACGTCATGGACCAGAGGTAAGTTAGGCAGAGCGGATGTTTGCCCAACGCTGCACCCCAAACAAGAGGAGGATTCTGTACACTTCAACATTCTAACTCTCGGCCCATGCTCTCCTCCATGTTCTGGTCTGCCAGAAGATATGATGGCCTTGAACATTAAATCACCACTGATCTCTAAAAAAGAATGGATCGAGCTTCCCATTGTTTCCAACTACGAAAAAAGTGTAGTCACGAGTACTGGCCCCCATTAGTTAAAATAGCGCGGGGAAGTCCGCCATGTTGCGTAATATTGTTTATAAGATTTGTGTGATGGGGACTGAATTGGCGTCCAACGACTGACCTCACTTTCAGACGGAAGATGCTCGATCCAGGGTTTTTAGAGATCAGTGTAAATCACACATCGTGTAGGGAGAGAGCCAACCAATCCCACATAGAGCATTCAATAGCGTCTTTCAATTTTCAGGTATTTCATGTTCACATGCACATTCTAACTGCATTGGTACTAGTGCTGTTACACAAGCAGGGCTCTTGAGAAGATTTTAGTTGGTCTTACAGTCATGATTATTTCTATTGAAATTCGTTTATGAAGATAGCATTTATTTACTTTGGAAGTCTAACAGCGAGTTCATTCTACCAAATGAATCACATGCTAAGGATGAGAAGAAACTGAAGAAAACGAAATTTTACACTTCAAAACGACAAGTTTATGATAAATAAATAATATAAATAAATAAATTGTTTGTTGTATACAAACCAAATAGAGATTTTAAAAGGCAACTTATTGTTTATGGCTGAAAAGCTTTTATCGAATGACTCTCGTCAGAACTACAACGTCATAAAGAATACAACATGGGGATCGAAAAGGTGTTAACAAGGAGCTCGTTACATAAGGCGCACTTCTCAAGTTCTTGAGCAGAGTGTGCGATAGCGCGTACCAGCCGTTTTGTTGCAGCAAAGTTCTTCCAGAGCGGCAAAGAAGTGCAAAACTCCAAGAATGCCAGAGGCTTATGATTCTGCAATCGCACAACATTTCTCATTAAACCGAGAGTGTTGTGCCAACCTCTCTATGTATACTTGAGCAGTCACATTCAGAATACCACCGCAAGATTTTGGAGGCAGTTTGCATTAAGATGTCTCAACCGGAGTTTTGCCGTCAAAAAGACTTTGTGCTTAATGTTTGCTTCTTTTAGTGTTTCCTAGTCCGTCCGCGTAATTAACCAATAGTATTCGTAGTTAACACATTTTCGATTTTCTTTCTGTATTCTTTATGACGTTGCGGTTCTGACGAGAGTCATTTGAAAAAAGCTTTTCAGCCATAAACAATAAATTGTCTCTTAAAGATTGTTACATATACTCTAGACCACTATGCAACTACTAACACTGAACTCTTGCCCCTGCCATGACGAAAGAGTCGCGAAAGAACGAGTCCCTTGAAGAGCAGATCGAGAAAGACCTGTAACCAACGCCATTAGAAAAAGACAAATTATGATCCTTTCAAAGGACGTTACAAGAAAATTCCAGCTAGAGGATGGAGGCTACTCTGTACGAGACAACGGAATAACAAAGAATTCTCAGAAATACAAAGGAAATTTGGAAATTCTTTAACGTATCGGTAGTTCAGTCTAGAACGTAAATCTGATTTACTCTCTGTTCAAATCTAGTATTATTAGACAACGATCAGAACATGTTGCATCAGCTATTCTTAAATACAACTATAACAAAATTATAATTATTCTATTTCACAAACTTATCTTAAAATACTATCAAGGTAAACGATAGTGCTTATGCTGTGCCACGTGGGGTTTTCCCTGGTTGATGTAATATTTCAACGAAATATCCAAGACCACCCAAGTTCTAAGCGGATAAAGCACATCTGAGAAGACGTTAGGACATTTTTATCTTTTCACAGTGTGATGTTCACGATGACATACTTATAGTAAATTCTTAGGAACTACTCTTTCAGTTTGGATAGTATAAGTTCGTGTTGAATTTTAAACTTGTATCTTAAGCAAAGTGTGCAAAAGTAATCCTTGCATTATGGGAGATCAAGAGGTCATAAATTTTTAGTTTTCGTTGGGTAACATCGTATAGTGTGTATTTTGTTAATGTTAAACCACTCGCTGCTAGCAATGAGCTCTCCATAGATATTGAAAAAGAATAATTTTAGACAATGATAATGGCAAAAATGTCTTTCTTAGAGAGAATTCATGTAACATAGCCCCTATGTAATTAAGAAATGCGTTTAAAACAATATCTCATAAGCCCACTCAAAATTATGCGGCCGATCCCTAGTTAGGTCTGACTGTATCAGCTTGTCTCGGAGCAGTAGTTGAAGAATAACTACAGCAAAGATAGCCTACTTCTTAGCAGCAAGCACGTGGACGAATACAGCATGCATCATGATCACAAGCAGGAAATGATGCCTGGGAGAAAGAGATTGATGACCCATAGCCAACATTGTCGATCGGAGAATGAAATTATTTACGACAAAGTGTTATTCGAGGCCGAAACAAGATTCCGAGGTCGATGGAGTGATTAAACATTACAAGTAAGGCAGAGTGGAAATCTGTATCTGGTGAAACCAACAGATGGCCAAGGCAAAGCCCTGTCACTTCATCGACATATTAAATCAGAAAACAGAAAAAGCCCGTTAAGCTATGCAATATAGTCCTGCTAACGTATTTATAACCTAACTTACTATACAATTATAAAGCCGTGTTATTTATGGTAGTCCATATTGCCAATAGATAACATGATTTCGTAATTGTATGGTACGGTAGGCAATAAACAGGACTGCAATTGAAGTAAAAACGTTCGGGGGCCTCTGATAAACATGGGGTAATTTTATTATCATCATCATCATCATTGCTCTTAAGTATATAGACGTATATATGCATAGACGTTACATATATATAGAATTCGATAAACATGAAACGTTTGCATCGCTGGCAAGGATCGAACCAAGGAACTCCCACGCCGAAAACGAAGGCTTTACCACTGCTTTAATTAGTGCAATAGTAAAGTCGACAGCCCGAAAGTCGAGCCCGAATTCTCACCACCACCAGCAACCTAATTTTTCGTTTCGCTATTAGCTTTATGAGGTGCCAATTACACATATACATATCTATATATAAATGTATTCAAAATTTTTAATTTTCTGTTTATAAAGCAAAGGTTTTCTTGCTTTTATGTAGACTGATTCCAGAACGGCCAAGTAAAAGGCGGCCTAGGTCTTGCCTATGAATAGCAAGCGGTCATCTGTATACATTGTGAAACAGTCGGGGTTTTCGAGCAAATGTCTCCCTACGTCAGCGTCACGCTGGTTAATAGCGTTTTGGGGTTTTGACACCTGGGATGGCTAATTCCCTGTAGAAGTTGATGCCTTGCAAATACAAGATTGAGCATGCTGTTTAGAGCTGTCAAACTAACCTCAAGCCATGCGGTCAACAAGACCAACCTTGCAGTGACAAGAAAACGAGAATGCAACAATAATGTAATTTGTCTAAGGCACGGTTTTCGTGGTTAATTTAAAATTCTTTATTTTGGCATAACGTACGTGTGATATCACAGTGCCGAAACACTTCTCTATGGCCTTATTAGTGTGGTTTCATAATCAAAACAAAACGTCACCAAGCCAGCATAGATTTTATTGCACGGGTCATTTTTAAGCCCAAAATGTTTTCCACTGGAAAATTGCAATATTTTACCTTTATGATAAAATCAATGAAATCCTCGTGGTAGCCATTAAGAAGCTAAATTTGTTTTCATTACTCATGTTCTGACCTTTTTTTTGTCTGTTAAACTTATCATAAATACATGATGAAACAAGTTTTACTTCCCTTGATTTCAGGCAGAAAGAAGTCCAATAAATGTATTAACCAGAAAATGTAGGTTTTCTATACACGCTGGTCATGAATTTGGTACGGTCATTCTCCACCAAGGAATTGGGAACTGCAAAGAGTTGTTTTGCACCCTTTCAAATGTAGAATTTAATGCTTTGCGTAATTTTTTGTGAGAAATTCATCACACTCGGACTCATTTGTAAAGGCGACAAACAAGGATAGAGAAAGTTGAAATTCGTAGAAACCAACAAAGTTTGCCAGTTAGTACCCGTTAGCCAACGCTTGAACCAAGATGCTGACCATGCTTGTCCCGTTCTACTTTGGTCGTCATATGTCATTGTGGAACGTGAATCCGACACCATGTGTCAGTGGCGGCTTTGGAAGGTGCGGAGCCCTGAGCCGAATAAAGTTAGCTGGGGCCCTATGACGTCATGAATCACAGGCGGATTAGGTACGAAAGTTTTGCTTAGGATCAGGAGACATGGTGTTCTCTTTACTGGGTTTAGTCATCAATTTTCCAGTTACTTGGAGGAGATTGATGTTAATGGATACATCTCCTTTTTCAGCATTGAAACGCGTGGCCTCGGGTCATGTCTCCGCCGGCCACCCCCTAAAATTGCCACTGCCGCGTATTTCAACTTCTGTTAATTCAATAAACACTTCCTCAAGGACTACTAGAAGCCACTGCCGCGTGTCTCAACTTCTGTTAATTCAATAAACACTTCCTCAAGGACTACAAGAAGCCACTGCCGCGTATCTCAACTTCTGTTAATTCAATAAACACTTCTCAAGGACTACAAGAAGCCACTGCCGCGTGTCTCAACTTCTGTTAATTCGATAAACACTTCCTCAAGGACTACTAGAAGCATGAGATCATTCCAATGTAAAATGTCTGTACATATTTTTATTGTGTCTTCTAAGGAAATGTTTGTAAACAAGATACAGATGTCGAAAGAACACAAGAAACTATCCTCAGATAAGAAATTGCGTTTTGTGTAAATTTAGCATATGTGAACCAGTCGCTTTTGGATCGGTAAACGTTTGGGTAGGTTCACTCAAAAAAGCCCTTCGCCGCGCGACGTTTACAATACGATTAGAACTTTTGGATCACACCGTCCACGGAAGTGGTGCTTTCAGAAACCCATAAGAAAGAGCTGTCCTTTTGAACAATTCTGTCCATGGTTGACTCCTCGCAACATGAAGTAGTGGGCCTTTAGAAGTGTTACTGCTCATCGTCAAACTTTATTCAGAAAATTGTATCAAGGACTCGTACACATTTGCTAAGCTCACACAAAACCTCAATTTTAGTGTTTCTTTGTTTTATTAGTTTTTCGGTCTAGTTTCTTTATTGAAAATATGTGCACTAAACCATTCTGTTCTTACCCCTGCGTCTCCTCCATCCATATTTTTGTGATTGTTATATAGGTTATTTACAAAGATAACGAAGTCGAGAAGATATCTCTTATGGCTTTGTACAAATAAAATAACATTGCCTCGGAATGTCGATTGTTGAGCAAAGATCGCATAACCCTTCTATAGCTATGTGTCCTGTCAAGAGTCAATATCTATTAGGAATCCTTACATCTTTTACGAACTTTTGAATGTACATGGTTTACAGTTAATATTTTTGTTTTTTATAATGCTGTTTTGTGTTGTGTTTGCGATTAACCCATTTTCATTGGGACTGAAGTAGTAACTGAGAAATTTCTTTATTGTGAACTGTCAGATTTTTTTAATATTTATTACAATAACTTTTCCTCAGAAAATAAAAATGAAATTGAGTTCTATTAATCTCTGTTAAAAGCTCTACCTGTGAACTTTTTTGTTTGATACTTAGCATGGCTAAATGGTAGATATCTCACGTATAAAGATCAAAAGGAAGAAATGGGAGAGATAACGAAGACTGGAGAAGCCTTCTTCGGGTAAACTGTCTCATTATGAAATACAAATTTTGTTCAATGACCAAAACCGCACCACGTTTCTTAATAATGCTACTGTATTTTATCCGGTTTTCGCAAAGCTTTTGCAAACTTTCTTACTTGCCATACTCAGATGTCAGTAGAAAATTCCATGTTGATGTAAATCTTTGTGGATAATGAATTCATTATTTTAAGATTATTTTCGCTAAATAAATGTCTACTTGACGAACATATCTTCAAAAATGACAAAGGCTTTTGTTTCCCAATGTTTTTATTACCAGAAAGTCAACCCACTAGCAGACCAGCAGACCAGCAGACCAGCAGACCAGCAGACCAGCAGACCAGCAGACCAGCAGACCAGCAGACCAGCAGACCAGCAG
>JAAAKL020004181.1:0-17072 GCA_010016065.2 Carybdea cf. marsupialis auct. non (Linnaeus, 1758) | reverse complement strand
TAGTGGTTTGTTTGGTCTGAGTTGCTTCATGGATGTGTGTTGGACCATAAGCAAAGAAATGGAGAAAAGGATAGAAGTCGAAAAAAGTATTATTGTTAATGAAACAAAATTGATGGTTTTGACAGAAAAACACTCTACTCCGATGGTAAATATTTTGGTTCATGGAAAAAAAATAATCAAGTGGAAGAATGTGATTACCTGGGAAGCAGAATAGCATGTGATTGAAGGTGTGACGCAGAAATAAAGAGAAGAATTGGAATAGAGAAGAGCACTCTTAGCAACATCAAGAAACTGGTTACTAATCGAGAGTTCTCAATTAGGTCTCAGAAAAGATTCTTGTAGTGGTTTGTTTGGTCTGAGTTGCTTCATGGATGTGTGTTGGACCATAAGCAAAGAAATGGAGAAAAGGATAGAAGATATGGAGGTGTGACTGTGGAGAAGAGTGCTAAACATATGATGGACAGAGAGAGTTACTAATAACGGAATAATGAGAGGAATTGACACAGACTGACAAGTGATGAACAGAGTGAGAAGCAGACAGTTGACATGTTCTGAGAACGTAGAAAGGGAATAGTGTTTGCCTAAATGGAATAGGTATAGTGTTGTGAGGAAGATTGGAGGTGGTGAACATCGGTGATTATAGTAAAATCTATAAAGAATAAAAAGCAGTGGTGCTTAGAGCTCCCTAATCCCCTAGGCGATACGGCACTTTCGTACGGCAATATTAGGTAAATATCAAAGTAGAGTGCGCCTAGGCTACCTACAGTGTTGTTGAAATTAGTTCCACGCTCAATAATATGGAACACGATAAGAGCATAGCATATCCATGAGAAATAAAAACATGTTGTTTTGACCTTAAGAGTCAGAAAGGAAATATAAGTAGAAGAACAGTATTGAGATAATGAGGACATTTAAATTTGTCCTTGAATTGAATTTAAATTGAAATATAACATAGAAACCGAACCGGAATGGTTGGTATAAGAAGTAGCAAGAAGTAATTAGAGTAAAATAATAGGAATGGTAGCAACTTGAGTGTAAGACTTTGTAGCCTTTTGGCTCAAAATGTCATGTGTTTGAAGAGTACCTTTAACAATTCTGTACGGAAATTTCCTTTTGTCAACTACCTGAGATACAAGATGCCTGCTTACTAAGCTTGAGCTGTCTTAATCCAAAACTATTTCATTAGTCTGTATTTAAAAGAATATATGATAATTGGCTACCATTGTAGGAAAACCATTGTTATTGTTACATGTGAAATACTGTGATATAGTAGGACTCGAACAAAAAATTTTTGTTAGAATCACCTAATAAACTATGCTATCCCATTGTCAGTGGATAATATATAAAATTTTTCTTATTTCAGAATTCCAAAAGAAGGATTTTTTGAAGGCTTACGGTAAGAAAAAATTTGTACTGTTAATTATCAAATTGTAGTAAAGACCCCATCCTAATATCCAATCTGACCAGCTACATTGAGCATAACTTGTGTAATCATGAGAACTTTATACTGCCCCCGGTTAGTGACACTCTCTCCATTATTGAGAGCCAGAATTCTCAAACAAAAGCTTTACAACATCATGTAAGAGAATAACAACGGCGGGAAAAAAACATACTTCATCATTCTTAGCTTTCGCCGTTGCATACATTGTCTAATCAGCGCTAATACAAGAACGACGCAAGTGATAACAAAATTTGTGTAAGATTTTACAAATGATTCCGATAGTTAGTGACCTGGTTTAAATCAGTAGATTTGATGAACTTATAGAAGCATCACTAAAATGAAGAGAAGAAAAGAATAACTCCATCCGGACGCCAACCTAGGGGACATTAAGCTATTCCATGATTTTTCAACACTTACGATACATACTTTTGAGTAGAGTTTTCCAATATCAAATGTCGAGCTTAACGTAAAGAGGCTGATCTTCATATCGGGTGAATTGGATGTGCAAACCTGATGACGAGAAATTTATTGGCCACTGCATTTAGAAGTGTTGTTAACATAGAGTCATTATACTTCAGTTATTACGACAAAATATCCAGAGGGATGAAAATCTACTTTGATTTTACAAGTCAACATTATTTAGTTAACAAAAATTTATTTTAAATAGTTTGTTGGTAATAATTAACAATAGTACTAAAATGATTTCGCAATTTCGTACAAATTTATTATAAGAATTCTTTCTCTTTTATTTAGAAAGGGAAATGGAAGAATTTGAAGATGAGGAGGAAGAGGGTATGACGTGTACCTTTAAACATTGTCTTCCTGCTCGGGAAGATATGAACATTTGTGACTGCCCCTTGTCCTTGATATATTTAAACTCGCTTATTTCGCTAATAATATTAGCACAGGTGTTATTTGGTTAAAAAGCACTCATCATTTTAGATTTTGGTTGTGATATCAGTGTGTAAGAGTAATTTTATATTGATTTGATATTGAAATTGTCAACCTGTGATAAACAAATGTCATGGTTACGGTGTAGCTGCCATGGTAAACACTTCTGACATCTTTTGTTACACATTTAAGTCAATAGGCCTATGTGTCCACTATTTTATTTGTTTATTTCTGATTCTGTATGATGCTTAATATTTCATTACTTCTGCTATTTCAGTTGTTTCCTCAACAGAATTCTTATTCTTAAACTTTTAAAGTTTATAGTTTTACTGTTGGTTTTGAAAACTGTTTTGTAAATGATACTGGAATGATACTGACGAAAATATTTATTTCTGATGGAATGAAGTTATCTTTTCCCAATATCATCAATCGAGTTTATATCCATAACCGGGGACATTTAAGATCATCTCAATTGACTTCTCTTTGGAAGACTAAAATTGTATACGCGATAATAAGATGGAAACATAAGAGCTGGTCTCATCAATTAAAAGTTGTTATTGTCAGTAATTTTTTAATGTCATATAAAAATGATAATAGCTCTACAGCTTATCATATAAAAGTCTTGTAAATCTTTCAGTCTTAATGTTTTATTAAAGAAAATGAACGAGAATAATTTTTCATACACTTCTGCAGGTTGATGACGTCACCAGGAAAGCGAATCAGGAAGAAAAACCGTATTTGTGTCCATGGTTGGAGTAAACAAGTCATTTGCGAAGTGTTCATCCAACCGTAAAAATCAACTAAATTGCCAGACTGATATTACCCAGAGCCTGTTTGTATTTCGAGGCCATGCCCTACTTTGGTCTAGCAGAAAGCTTATTTCATGAGCGTTGTCGACAGAGAGCTCGTTATGTACATGTACATTTTTGTCAAGTTTTTACTTATCATTTTCCTTATAGATTAACTATGATGCAGAAGGAGGACAACGTGATGACACGTATACCCCAGGTAGGTTCCTAACTTATTCCTTTCTAAAAATAAAAATGTGATTTACATTTTAGCAACAATGTCTTTTTGTCTAACCTCTTAACTCTGCCTAGACAATGGAAGGGGGGCTCGTAGGTATTCTATCTCCAGTAACATGTCAGAAATGGTTGAACCATTTTTTCATGTCTTTCCCCCAAGTTCGTTCAGAACTATCTTGAAAAAAAACGAATTAGTTGGCTAATGGATGCGATGTAAATAGCCCATAAGCAAGAAAACCAAATACCTATGGGCGAAAATACCTAACATTTATCTCTTTTAACGTCACGAATGATGTTAACTACAAGAAAACTACATTTTTTGCACACAGATCAATGCCTCTGGTTCTTTTTACAAGGAAAATTATACCCATTTGAAGTTTTGAGGGTCAACTGCATTCTAACAATCGATTGTTTGATAACATGAAAGTAGTTGCTAATTTCGATCTAAAACAAGAATCAGCCTTGAATGGCATAGGAACACTTTAAAGTATTTTATACACATAAAGTTATATTGCTGACAGCTTGACTATCCGAAACATAAGTTTATTAGTTTCTGTGTATAAGATACTTTAAAGTGTTTCTTTTTAGTCGAAGGCTGATTTTTGATTTTGATCGATTATATTTTAACGTCAGTCTTTGTATCTCTTTGATTCGGAACTGTATCTGGCATGGCTTCGTCGTTAAAGTACCTTTCTATTATTTATTCATCATGTTAATTTCGGGCTGTTTTGCAATGTTATTGTATCCAATATCATAAATAAACGCATTTCAGAGGTAAATTATTCACTTACAATAGAACCAGTTGTCATAGACCAGGAAAGAAGACAACGTACGACTATTTTGTAATATACACCTTGTAATATGTTTACTCAAATGTTCAGGATGACTTTTCTTTTTTTGTTCTCAGTGAATATGGTTGCGTTTGGATTTATACTATTCAACAGTGGAAGATTCCATTACTGACATCTCGTCAAGCTGTAAACTTTCAGAATGCAAAAGTGTACCTGATGTTTAAAAATCTGGAATGATAATTGTTGTCTCTGCTTCAGTTCTGTCGACTATGCATACCAATGCTATAACCATCTTTGGGTCCAGTTTGGCGCCTACTACCTTCACTTCGCCACCCCCTATGAATACAAACCTTTGTACCAATGAGCATGAGTCTCAGGGAAAAGCTCCCAATTAGATTGAGTATACTTTTCAGAAACCAGAATTTGGCTTGCTATGTCCTGCATTGATACACACCATTCAGTCTTGATGCTGAGCGATGTTGAACCAAAACAAAAAAGTGTCCATATTATTTTCCCTGTTATTGAAAAACTCAAAATATTCAAGGGAATAAAAGAACAGATTTATATAGGATGTACTGTAATTGTCGAGAAAACCTTTTCCAGTGTCAAAAGAAGAAACATAGCTTATCGTGCATCAACACTTATTTCGTGCTTCTATTTCGGAGAGAAAGGTATTCCAGAACTTATCCGAGCAATTTATTTAACATGAACTCTACCCGGCCGTATGAATAGCGTTTCAGGCTAAGGATGAGCGAAGACTTATATGGATAGATTAAGCCCAATACCCGTTCAATTTAACCCTAAGCTACCCATCTTAAAGGCAGACCCAAGTTTTTGATTAGCTGAAAGGAAAAATGCCTTACCACTTAGTTGTCAACAGGTCAAAGTTTACAGCATTTATACCCCGTGATACACAAGAAGGCCTGATGAATTGCACCCTGATCTGTAATAGAGCTTCTGAAGTCCTCTCAGTAAACTAGTGTCCTTCGGAATTTAGTACTTGAAACTTTTAGGATGTGCCTTTTAAACAATATTGTCGCAAAATTTCAGTCCTTAGTTTTCGATTTTCTTGTTAAATTTGTCTTTAAAAACTGGTACTATGATGGGCGTATTTTTTAATATTTTTTTGTCGGATGGAAAAATTGATAGATCAAAAGATGATTGCATATCACTGTTATAGTATATTGTTGCTTAAGGCCATTTTTTGGAAGAGTACTCGAATACTTACCCACAAATGCCAACAACATTTTCAACAGGTTGCATGTCTCTTCATAACGGAAGAAAACATTTTATTGTCGTACCGAGTTGATAAACATGACAAATGAATCATTAGAGCACATCACCAAAGATTATCAAAGCCTTGATGAGCTCATACTCAAAATTTTTGGAACGTAAAGTAGAATATCTGAGGGATAATCAGAAGTCTTAAATACTTTTAGAGATTATGATGTAACATTTTTCAGTACCATCTCAAACGTTAACCTCTTTTTTGTCGGACGGAATTGTCCGCCATATAAAGGTGAGAAAAATACAAGAAGTTTCAAATTTTCTCATATTTAACGCTGAAGTACTTCTCAGAGGTTCTTTATTAAAATTAAGGCAAATGATCTTAAGTGAAACCTCAAGTACTGTAAAATTGTTGCTCAAAGTTGATACGAAATTCTGCCCAATAATCAAATTTCAAGGGACTTAGTTAGCTTAAGCCTGTACTAATATGCAAGTGCCGAGAACTTCCTAGAAATTATTTACATCATACCTAATGCAACTCATTTCATTTTTTGTCACATTTCCGTCCGGTAAAAAAAGCATGGAATTTGCTTGTAGACACTTGATAGTTATTATTTAACTTCTTAGAGAAACTACATGATTTGAAGGCATGGATAATTGGTCTCGTCACGTTTTACACATTTGACTCATAAAAAGATTTCTCCTGATACCTCTTCTTACCTACAGGGCAACGTATCCATTGCCCAACACTAAATCCCTTATTAGTTTGTTGTGAAAACTTAAGAATTGACAAGCAAATGCGATGTTTCATGGTTCATTGGTAAGTTTTTCGTGACTGTACTAAATGGCGCGCCTTACGAGCCTTACGAGCCTTACGAGCGCCTTCGCGCCTTTCCGAAATGTGTTCGCGCCCACGCGGCCTAACTTTGTACGCTCCTTTGAAGATATATGCCACGCCTTCTCACACTTAACGCGCCTTTGAAAATACGACGCTCCTTTGAAAATCTGTCGCGTTTGAAAATCTGACGCGCCTTTGCAAATTTGAGGCGCCTTTTGAAATTTAATAGCATATGTCTTGCGCTTTCTTTTGATATAAAGTTTATATTTTGCAAACCTGTCTTTTAGGAGATATCGGCTTTGACAGCGACCCTAAAAATTCTTTTATAGCCAAACACGCTCATCCCTTTTCAAAGCCTTCTTTCTGTAGCTATTCGTTATTAACTTTGTGGTTCATAGTCAGTAGTTGTTGTCAGGTGATTTTTCTCATTCTCCTCCTTAAGATGCAGACGATGAGCCGATAAAAAGGATAAATACGATATCATAGTTTTCTTTGCACAATCCTGAGTTGACTAGTATAATTTTTAAGTATTATTATTGAAAAAAAGGTACGTGAAGCACCAAACAATTCTTCCGAACCGATTTTTGGCATGCAGAGCAGACATGTGGTCATTCGGGAACAACTTTGTTTTTGTTTCGACGTCAAGTTTTGATGGCCAAATTAGCCAAGTTAAATAGGCATAACCACAAACTCTTCCACTACATATCAATTCTTTTTTCACATATCAAATAAGAAATTCCTTCTGACTGGCCTGATATAGTTTTTATATTCCATCCTTACGAGACAGTGAGAGTATAGCGTACTTTCGTCTTTCTAGAGGAGTGGGATCCTGTTCTTAGCCTGTTTAGGCCATGGGATAATTTTTTTCTGACTTCTGACAATACGTTGCTCTTCCTCATGAAATTGTGAGTTTGAGAGTATAAGGCTTGTAATTTCTGAGTTTCAAATGAAGACACTACGGAAACCGCAAAACTGTTTTTAGACACTTTCCTCTGCCCTTTTCGTTACCTGGTGGTAGTTATTAAAATGCTTTAGCAGGGTTGCTGTCAAAACCGATACCTCCTAAAAGACAGGTTGGCAAAATATAAACTTTATATCAAAAGAAAGCGTAGAAGATAAGCTATTAGATCTCTAAAAGGCGCCAAAGATATGCTATTAAATCTCGAAAAGGAACATCAGATTTGCAAACGGCACGTCAACTTTGCCAAAGGCGCGTCGCATTTTCAAAGACGCGTCAGATTTTCTAAAGCGCGTCGTATTTTCAAAGGCGCGTCAGATTTTCAAAGGCGCGTCAAGTTTGAAATGGCGCGTCTGAGGCGCGCCCAAATAAATTCGCGCGGCCGCGTAGGCGCAAAGGTGTGTGGGCGCGTCGTTAAGCACAGTCATTTTTCGTCAAGTTTTAGGACCAGAGCGGCCTAATTTTTCGTCTAGTAGTGAAAACTGCTATTACTCCCTGTCGATGTCAACGCATTAAAAAGATGGGCCCTGGTTGACATCTGACCAAAAAAATGCAACTACAAACGTTTACTTTGAGGGACAGATTTCCCATTTAAGCAAAATCATTTTTTATTAAAATTGGAACCGTATCATGTTTATTATGTGTTTTATAGAAACTAGAAGATTTTTTAGTCCACTGTACGAAATAAATAAGTTTAACAAATCCGAAGACCACTGAAGTCTCAAAAAGATGGCCTAACCCTCAATTAAAACCAGAAAGGGTGCCTTTTCTTGCAATTAAAACACATGTACGTTTAACGCCGTAGGTCTCACCAACTGGAATGAAAAAGCATTAAAATGTATCCATCATAAGAGATACATTGTAAAATATATAATCACAAATAGAAAATCATATCAACAGAAACCAAATGGTCAGTGAACTGATAAATACAGGATGCCCATGGATTTTTGTCCCTATTCCTTAGCAGCCAACAAAGCAATCATTTGCTTGGCCGTAATTTCCTGATCTGTCATCAAATAGTGGCATTTTTGATATTTAGATTTCTTGCAGCTCTCACCGAACTGAAGTTCAGTATCGTAGAACTTATCCATTACATGGCGTATGTATGTGGGCAAAGGTCCCTACCCCGAGGAGAATCAGAACAATAATTTATTGTATTAAGCCCCAGCTGAATAATAATGGTGCAATGAACTGTAAGGAAATCGAATTCTGGAATAACAGACGACAATCACAAACTGTCGCTTTCAGCCTTATTGGATTGGCTTCCTTGTTTTCAAGTCCTCTTTTCACTGAGGAATTGTAAAACGAAAATATAATAATAATAATGATGTAGTCTAATTCTTTACAAATTAGAATCCACGTGTTATATCAAAATTATACAAAAAGTACAATTTATTGTACGAGTTTTTTTCACTTCCAGTATTTACATTTAAATCGGGGTTTGTTTATCCATATCTGTAAAAACTAAACGGAATAACTAAGAAAAATAAATTACAACATTTCTAGCTATTTCAAATGTCCGATTGTAAATTCCATTATTTAGAGTTAACCTAGAAGGCATGGGCTTCAAAGATTCTCAACATCTTGACATTACTATTGATTGTCCAAATTAATTCGGACTTACAGGAAGTGTTGATGATCGACTTTGATGTAGAATTATGATGACATGAAAAGTAGCAAATTGAGGACTCTTTTTGTAGATTTCAAGAAAGCTGGTCTCAGGATAAATCAGCATATCTAATACATCAGGAACTGGCAAATAATTGTAAATATGGCAAATACTTGTAAATAAAGATACTGAGAAAGGTTGTCTATGATACAGAACAATAATAATTAGCGAAAACGTTTTTGTACAGAAAAGCTGTTGTCGCAAGACACTCATAAAATATAGTCAGAGTGAAGTCGGTTCTTAGTGTTCTTTTAAAAAAGGACAACAATCCAATCTTTTAACTTCCGAAGTAGACAAGAGACTTTCATACAAGAATGCTAGAGTCCTTTCTCTTCTTCGTAGTATTAACACCATGAAAGTGATGATAGGAACGAGGTAGCATGACGCAGTCTCGTAATGGAAACGATAAAAGCGGAAGAAGACGTGCAAAGGTAGTATTGGCCATGATGCATCCTGATGGCTTTACTCTACTGTAAATGAGAAGAGAGTGGGTCCAAAAACTAGTCATGGGGATCAAAGAAATAATCAGAACGAGTGTATACTCTCAAGCCTATAAACGCAATTGAACCAAATAGCGATGGTCTCAGAAAATAACAGCACTGAACTATACGGGGATCTGCCTCATATAACACGGACAATGCATTCTGTAGGTTACGTATAGCAGGGAATTGTTTCATGCATCCTGAGTAAATCGTGTCTACGTTGCTACTACTGCGGCCATCCTACTGTAAGAGAGGTTTTGGAAGACCTTTCATGGATTGATGGTAGATATCTGTCAAGTCTTGAGTCGTAGTCTTTATTGGAGCTACATTTCGAGAGATACTTCTCCTATCTTTGGGCTGTTGCACTCTGAACTGTTTTGCTGATATTACACCAAAACCAAATCTTTAACATGTCCTGCAACCTACCATACATATGGCTACTAGCACTATCGGGGAAAACACAAGAAACACAAAATCGACATGGCGCCACTTATTCAACAAGTTCGATTCCTGCTTCCTCGGTTGTCCGCAATCGAACAACATAAAATCAGTCTAGATGGAAGATGGATCTAAAGATGGACAAATCAACCCTTCTGAAAGGCAGCTCCGAAAAAGACTATGACTCAAGACATGACAAAGGTCTACAAATGGCATCAACTGAGTCAACAAGCGTCGGAGTACTTAACCCTTCATGAAATTCATAGAAGTTGTCTTGTAATAACGGATATAAGAATTATGAGGAATCCTACTTCTTTGGTTTAATTAGAAAATCGGCATAGTAAGATAAAATTTCGACGAAGTGTTTTACTTCAAGTAACTGCGCTGTTTCGCAATGTCAATGACACATGTCAAGTAGTGCCAGCTAAAAGAAGAGATCCAAAGTGCTGAGGGTTGAGGCAATGACTAGCCATTACCTGCAGGGTATAGTACTTTAATGAATAAGCCATGGAAAATTAACGCTTTTCTATCTACTAAGCCAGAGTAGCAACTTTTGTATTTTGATTCCCATTAAATGATAGATGAGGTGCATACGAATACACGCTTTGAATAGAATATAACTCGGAACAGCCAATACCGCCGTGGGTTTGAGTGATCGATGAATGATGTATTAAGTGTAACATGTAACTCTTGCTTAAATATTTTGTTTTATCTCTTTATACCTGGACTAGGGCTCCGGATTTTATTTCCTTACTCACTCGCAATTCAAAATAGAGCCGCATATATGAGAAGCTTTGATTCTACTCTACGTATGAAAATTGAATCAAAGCGTACCCTTTTATGTACTGACACGACTAGCATATCCACGGAAAGGCAATGCACTTGAAAAGCAAAGTGCCATTTTCTGGATACACTTTTATGGCGAATTCTTAGATAATACAATAAAAAAAGAATCTACAAGACGCATACATCTTTAAAGTTACTTACAATGGTTTATTCGTAGTACAATAATATCCGTCACTGAAAATAGAAGAAAGCGATGAGATAGTTGAAGATGTCTTAAAATCTTTGTATGGCTTTCCTATCTGTTTTCGGTGATTATTTGAAATCCGACTTTTGGTTGATAACTAAAAATAATAAATCTACCATGTTTAGGTTTGTGGTTTACGTCCAGAAACCGAAGACGAAACTATTTGTTAGTACAAATTATTCATCTGGAACAGATTTGCGTGAAACAGATTTTCATCACCAAGGGGTGGAAGTTATACTTTTCCTTTGGTATAATCAATAGCGACACAAACTCCCAACGGATGAACTGGGTGCATTCATTGCTGAAAATCCTCTCTCTGAAAGTCACTTTGTTGTCGATGGTCAAGAATTACTTTTAAGACTCTTCTCCGTTGCTGGCATTATCCTGTTCAAAGCCATTAGACACGAAACTTATACCATTATAATGTATACATCATGTCGCGGATTTGATATCGTTTTTGTTCTTACACTTCGGGTATGTTTGAACTCAAGCATTCAGTTCAAGTAGCCATTGCATACTTATGTTTCCCATCAGATTACATAGAAAGAGAATCAATATACTTCTTTCAACATTGGGAAAGCAAGAATTTAAATAATTGGGAGAGTTGATTTGTGTTACAAAACATAAAAATTTGTATCAAAAACCGTATTTATAATGCGAAACATCATTGCCAGACACTGGTCATAAATAACACTTTTACGAGTGAAATGGAGAAGAGCTTCTGTTAATAACTGTAAAGCGCCCTATTGCAACGTACGTCCCATATCCTCATGCCACAGCGGCATTAGAATTCCTAAATTAAAAGTGTTTGATATAAAATACTTCCTTTTAGGTTACAGAGAACAATTTTTGGGGTGAAATACAGAATACTCGGTTTTACCGTTAGGAAAGACTTTGTCTTGGCTCCTATTTTCGCTCATATTTTCAGATCTTCATGAAACGATAGACTTAGATAAGCTGTGCACCGCATTAATCTGTATTATAGATGAGACGAATTATTATCGATCTGAATAGGAAAAAAAATTAATTGTATTCTCCTGGTGGACGTTTTCTACAAAGACAGCGTTCAGTTCACTGATTATGTCATTGAGTTCAGAGTTTTCATAAATGTTTACAGATATGTTAAAGCATGGTTTTAATTTTACCCCTTGGATTGGAAGGCAGGCAAAAATCAAAGGTGTATCTTTCATTTAGCCTTTTTCCTTCCCTACTCCAGAATTATCTATCTGTACTCATCTGACCAAACAACTATTTTGTTTATAACAAGAGAAGGGCTTGCGAGGTGTTGTTTTTTGTGTTTTGACTCATTTGAAATTTATAAACACTATATTATCATAGACTATTTTAGCCTCCAAAATTCAGTGAAATGATCTACGGAAGAAATGGGAAAACAACTCCCCGAATGAAATAAGAATAAAACGAGCTACGCGCAAAGCTATAAAAACAATGCAACTGATCGCTTCCTCATAACAGGTAAGGCTAGATCTACCTTTCATTTAGGCAGTTCTAGAGTCAGTCTACGTGCACGCATAAAAAACCTGTTGCTTTGTAGACAGAAAATGTTTGCTTTTGGTCTTTTTGCTTAACTACTCAGTTCTAAGGGGACAGATTGGTAAAAAACTCCAGTCAGGCAGTCGGAGTTCTGATTGGCTATTTTGAAAACACAGTTGGGTATCAGTTTCATTGAATCCCTTTTCATTTTTATTTTCTGAAGATTTTGTATTCTTTGGAATGTCAAACGCAAAAGCTTTTCAGTTCTAAAATGTATTCGCTAAATCGTGAATTTTATTGTTCTGTAACATCGATTGAATATTAAAATATCTAATGCATTCTAATAAGGCATTTAAAATATGCATTTAAAATATGCATTCTAATGAGGTTGTCATAGCGAACCCACGTAATCAAGCCAAGAAGTAAGTTACTTTTGCTTAACATCTTTATGTCGATCAAACTGAATGTTACATTTCCCTAATATGCGTCCAATTGGAGGTTGTCCAAGGCCTTGAAACAGACTCCTTTAAATCATCCCTTAGATTGTACTGACAACGAGAAGAAGCACCATTTATATGAACAGTTTACAAATTGCTCTTTCTAATAAACTAACCTGCAACCTTTTTATTGTAAAATGTCAATCATAATGTACATTCGTTAAAGGTTTTTTGCTATTATAGGTAGACAAAGTACCATACCAAAGTGCAACAGACGAAGTCTCAAGTGACTGGAAATCATTGCTTAGCAAGGAAATTGAAGTAGATAAAACAGTTCACCATGTTTTAATAAATTTATCAAAGTAACTGCCATTGGTGCAATATCAAATGTATTGATGTAAGATTTGAAATTGCGGTGGTGCAAATCGTTCAAATAATTTGCACAAAAAGCCGAATAGATGAATTTTTGAAATAACGGTCTCAATACTTTCGGTATAGCAAAACTACAGGAAATTTGTAGATATCCTGGAAGAACCCTGTAGACGAAGATGTGTTCTCTATCATAATATGGAACTATTAATGGCAGTTATTTTAGTTCTGAATGAAGAGGAGCTTTTTCAACCCAACTCTAAGAGAAGCTGTTTGGATTTCTTCACTGTTTACATGGTCATATCGTTGAAAGACAGATAAACAATGAGTTTGTCTCTTTTAATACGTAACTGAATAGGTGCATAATGTTTCTCCCGACTGGTTTATTTTGAAGTGAAAAGAAAAACACTGAAATCTTAAGTTAGTTTTTGAGCGTTTTCATCTATTTGAAACTGGTCATTTATGTTAATGTGAAGTAGTCCACTTATAATAACATGGAGATATTTTGCTAGTTTAAGCTCACATTTATGATAATAATGATCAAAGATACACTTTTCTTCCTAAACAAGATGCTGAACCTTGGATTCTAATTACCCATCATATCCTTATTTACTGTGTATTTCCTTCCACATTTCCTATCCCTTCATATTTTCTATACTGAATAATCAGAATGACATGGTGAATCACGTTCACCTAGTATTTCTGAGTCGTAATAGGGACATTATTTTCTACAATAAGATAGAAGAATTAGCTATAGCATCTCATCAGCGAGAAAATGTTAAGATTATTGACGGAGTGCTAGTACGCATTATACTGGGCTGAGCTAACAGGCTGTAGTCTCATAAAAGACAACTGCCATGTCCTTGTTGGTCACGTCTATCTTTGCCGTGCCCATCTTTTCCCAATAATCAGTCAGGTGTACGCCACTGTACTTCATGTGCGACACCGATACTCATTGGTATACGGGACCATCATGACAACCTCTTTTTTACCCAAATCCTACGTCTTTGCCCAAGTACAATTAACAGAAGTAATTTGTACGAATGTGTAAATTGTAACGTGTTCTAATAAAGGGTATTAAACTTATAGATTTGTTTTTTTAAGAGTTTGTTGATTGCACAGAACAATCAAACTGCAAGAAGAAGCGAAAACATTTTATACGAAAAGGCTTTTTTCAACTGACACTCCTCAAAGTAAAAAATCGTGAGAATTGAAATCGAAAAGAAAGAAATGGAATTTATACCCGCCAGAACTCAGACTGACACGTTGTTTTTGTTTTGAGCAATCAGTTTTCATGCAACTAAATGGTTCATTGAAAAGGCCAACAAAAATACAAATTCTTTTCTGTCTACAAAGCAACGGTTTTCTTTCTTTCATGGGGACGGATTCCAGAACGGCCAAGTGACAAGCCTAGCCTTGCTTTACCTATTATACGGAAGCAGTCATCCATATATATTTTCTAAGAGTCTGGATACTGATGAATACATTATGACCTACTGTATATTCTAAAGGACAAACTTGTACCGAAAACCATTTTGGGTTGAAATAAAATATTCTGCTTATACCAATAAATAAGACTATATGAACATATATATTTTTATATATACCATTAAAAAAACAGAGCTAAAACCATTGCTAAAATCTATATACAACAATAAAGAAACAACAGGTCTCTCAAAGTCTAAGCTTTCGGAATATATTTCCTTCTTCTGAGGTACGTTTTAAAATTGGCGAAGAGGGTGCCTTAAAAAACAATATTTTTGTTTACTATCTTAAACCTGTTTACAAATAAATTTACAATCTATGTTTACAATCTCAAATCTATTTACAATTAAAACCTTTTCTAAAACAAAGAAGCCTATAAATTCCCCTACCCAATTCTATCATACCAGTGAGAGAGACGCTTTCCTACGTCAATCAGGACAAAGGACCTTAACAATTTTTAAGAACTCTTTCGAAAAAGGAAAGTAATAAACAAGTGATATATATGTATGATATATATGTACTAGTGATTGCTTTTGCGCATTTTATCGAGTGGCATAGCAGGAAACTGCTACTGTGGTCATTGCCCGCCTCAGATCGATAGCGAGGCTGTAAGGTAATATTGATAGTTTGTTGATCCACTGTTGGCCACTTGCTTTTTATCTTCCTTTCTAAAGATTTCTAGAGATTTGTTAGGTCTATTCTTTAAGCTGACGTAAGACATGTAGGCTGTAAGCATTTTTCTTACTTGAATTCGATCATTAGGTAGTTGAATTTCGATTTTTTTTTACTAGGGAAATTTTTAGTGATAAATATCATTTAAATTTTGTAAATAAGAAAACTATATTTACCAGTAAGAAATCGTTCTAAACTAACCACAAAGACTGTGTGCCTTCCACAATTTGCAGCACCGTTATCTATTCACCATCTTGCCAGTGCGAGGCTGGCTTTGTCGGACGCTCGACTTTAAGGTTAGTCAATAGAATCAAGCAGCATATTCCGTCCTATATTCGCCAAGCGCCAAATCCTACGAGGAAACAGCCACCTCGGGTTTCTAAAGCAAAAAGCACTACTTAGCAATGTGACTCTGCCATAGGGCACCACTTGCTTGAAAACCCAGACTGTGCAAAATTGTATACGGATGACCGCTTTCGCATAATAGGCAGAGCTAGATTCACCTAGCCGTCCTTGAATCCGTCCACATCAAAGTAACAAAACCGTTGCTTTGCAGACAAAAAGAATTTGTCTTTTAATTGGGCCTTTTTGGCTAACCATGTAGTTCCACGGACACTGATTGGTCAAAACAACACCTACCTAGCACTCGGACGTCTGATTGGCTACTTTCAAAACACAGTTTGGTATAAATTTTACTGATTTCTTTCTATCTCAATTCTGACGATTTGGTACTCTGAGAAGTGTCAGACGAAAAGTGCTTTTCAGTACTAAAATGTTTTCGCTATTTCGTGCAGAATACATTTTTCGAAAGCTCAGGCTTTGAGAAACCTTTTGTTATTATTTGTATATATAATACTTTGCAATGGTTTTAGGTTTGTTTTTTTAAGTTGCATCTATATATATATATATACTCAAAAAGCCAGCATTTTTCTATGCATATAAATGTTATATAATACTCATTAAAATACACAATATCTTTGACGTTTCAATATTATCTTTTTCAAAATATACTTCTCGTACGTCAAGATTAACTTAAATATACAATTTCGAAATACAAAATAATATTCTAAGAATAACGATAACAAGAAAGTGAACATCCACATGTGCCGCTACGCAAAACCAAATTAAGAGTAGTATACATGTATTCATGACATCATTACTACAACAATTAACACCCATTAACTATAATCACAAAGAAGGCCACTGTAGAAAAAAAATAAAGCCACAAAACAATGGAACGATAACTAGAAACAAAGAAACTGGAATACACTACCTTACTCTAAGTAACACCTAAACTAACTAATTAACAAACTCTACCTCACGACTGTTGAGACCCCTTGGTGTAAAACTATCTAACTCAAACTGCAAAAACATTTTTCCCCCGACGGCTACCACTATATAGTTTGTCTATCAATCTAACTGCAACATTCTCCAAGAACCCGCTGTGACCTTCCTCCCGAATATGCTGAAAGAAATCCCTCTGCGGTACACTAACTCCCCAATCAAATTTTTTACTACAACACTTGTAATTGTTAAACCTCTGTCTAAACTTTGTGTTAGTGCTACCGTCAAACTGCTTGCTACAAATTCTACACTCCTACAGGAATTACAATCTAGACGATAACTGACTGTTGCCGTACTAAATGATCTTCAGATCTTTAGCCCTCCTAAATGCTACTACTGGTGCTTCTGAAAAACTTTCCTAGTGCCGTAACCACGAAATAGTTATTGCTGGGGCTAAACCGGGCTTCCCATTTCCCATGGGCGTGGCCGAGGGTGTGGCCGAGAAAGGATGGTTTGCCTATGCAATGCTTTAAAATTGCCTTGT
>JAAAKL020004180.1:0-21484 GCA_010016065.2 Carybdea cf. marsupialis auct. non (Linnaeus, 1758) | reverse complement strand
TCCGTGCAAAAATTCCAGAGGCCTGGCCAAGCAAAATGTATTCTATAGGGACCCTAGTTTATGAAAAATAACACCAGGCTTTGACAGCAAGAGGTGTCCACTGAACCTCAAATATGTGCCCTTGGCTCCCTGGGTATAAGTTGACATTGGTCATTAAGTGACAATCACTTACCTCCATTTATTGTTGCGTTGGTCTCTGGGAAATGGTACCTAATGTAACAATCGCATTCTCCCCAAGCCCCATTTTGAATGATCTGCAAATTTTGAATTGCCATAACCGCGACTTTAAACTTATGGCAAGTGTCTAAAAGAAAAAGACGCCCAAAAGCATAAGGAAAAACAAACAAGCATAAGTATATGATAAGCTTATGAAACAATGAAATAATCATAATACAATAACGATGCAGTGGGGCAGTTACAGCGCTAAAGTACTTTTGTAAGAGATTTGACTAATTTATCATTACTTTAAAAAGTGGACATTGTTTTCTTTTACATCGAGATACTATTTATGTCCTATCTTACAAGGAATTACCTTATGTTTCATAAATAAACAACAGATGAAGTGTATCTGCGTAATATATATTCTCATTGCTCTATTCGTGTTTTATACCAGTGATTTGATGTCATCGGTCAATAAATCTATACTCTGTTGCATTTAACACTCAGCTTAGAAGAAAACAAAGCTCGTGTTCATTGTAGTTTGTACCATTATTTCGTTTCTCTAGACAAAAAAAAATTGTATAGTGAGACTTCACTACGATGTTCTTTAATACACTGATATTTTTCCTCAAAATGTTTTTAAATAAAATGGTATTTCTATATACAACTGAAAACCGTGCGACTATTTCTTTTCAAACGTATTCTAGTACAAATGGCCTTACTAATCAGTTCAGTTTTAATACTCTCTGCTACAAACGCAAAATTTCGTTCTACATAATCTCCAAGCCCTTGTCTGCTTTGGTGTCTAAGGCATGATGTAGTAGTGGCCCCACCGTGAAGGTCCAGCTGATAGCTGCAATGGGGCAAATATCTACCTTTGCCTTGCTATTAAGTATCAGTGTGTAAACTACCATGTTGGTTCTATCACCCAACAATTGAAGAATTGATAGCAAAATATAATTTATCTTTGTTTTACTTACACGGTAGATGAGAGGAACTTCGACACTTTCGTGAGCTTTAAATAAGAATGAAAAATTCGCCTTAGCAATGCTAGATAGTTTGCTTTTATGCTTTTATACATAATTTGCAATGGCAATAACGCAAATACAGGTACTACGAACTCAAATAACTAAAGGCGATATCTCTCCAGGTATGTACCATTGTTATGCATTCCGACAACGGAACATTTTGGTAATATTACAAAATACACCAATTCATACCGGAAGTAGTGTGGTAAATGTACTCACGGTTTACATAAAGTGCCACTTTTTAATATTATATGGAAATTATTTGCGTGTATTCTTCATTTCCCTTGTTCCAGATCATTTTCAAAGGATAGTGGAGCATTAATGAGGTATAGCCAGTATTAAAAAAACACAAAAAGAGTGCATTCGGATAAATACGTCTCGTTGAGACTGTTATCGTTGAGATAGTACGATTATTAATCAATAGACAAGCAACGGCGATTGTCTTGAGTAACAGATATTCTAAAGGAAGAAGAGGAATACTTGAAAGACATCCTCCTATCCAACAATGACCGTCCAGAGGACATCAGATAGATCTCGAAGTAAAGAGAAAGTCCCATTGAGGAACCAGATACAGAGCCCGTGATGAACATACCTCTTCCCTACATCGAAGGCGCAAGCAAAACCATTATAAGAATCATCCAGCCACATTCGATGTAACCTCTACACAGCGTCCGCTAAGTACTATCGAAACCTAAGGATCCTTTCCTACTTGCAGAAACCAACAAGATCGTATGCAAGATAAATTGCAAGGATTGAAAGAAACCTATATTCGGGCTATCCACGCATACTTTGGCCATGGGAAAAAAGGAAAAGAGAAGAAAAGCCCAAGAAGCCTGACACCAGCACTGAAAATTTCACCACTGAGAGCTTCATCCGTCTAAATAGTTGCTCTCAATTCTTCAAAACATTCAGTAATCAATAAGTAGGTTTTCCTTGCCAAGAAATAGCGTAGGCCAGGTGAAATCAAGACACATCATGGCAAACCAAACCTTCCTCATGGTCCTTAGGGTATTTATAAACCAAATGCCTATGCATTCTATATTCGCGCAAGAACAAGCATCAGACTAACGATTTAAGACAACTTGAAAAAATGCCAGTTCGAGGGTTATCACATGTGGTCCTCCTTTCCTACACACACAATGTGTGAATCATACTAACATCGGATATAGGTTTCGAAAATTTGACGCTTTTTATGAACCTGTATTTACACATCAATTCAAATTGCACTTGCTATGTAAAATCTGCTTTAACATGAAATGCCTACTGCAACACATGCAAACATCCTAGAGGCATATTAGAAAAATTACTTCTCAGCCCTGGTTTATCAACTTATTCCACAAGTTCTCGTAGCTTTACTTCCAGTTAGCAGTTGTAAAACCATTCCTGAATTGCGCACGAGGTGCCTTTAACTAGGAGGGGTTCTGTTGGACATGTTCTATGATGAACTAAGAGTAATCTGTTCTGGTATAAGTGTAGTATTTATATTCGAGTAAACAGGATAAAGCAGAAAACAGAAGCTTTAAATCTAGTTTGGTTGTTGTAAAATACGATGCTTCGCAAACTGCTCTATATTGCTACGATCTCGCTACTGTCTCACGTACCTACTACCAATGTTGACTCGCAAAGAGTTCGCAAAATAGCGAGACCTTAATAAAGCAAGCCCTAGACACGCAGCGATTACTAAGCCACTGAAGGGAAAACGTTCTCTTGCTGGATTTTAAACAGATTGAACTACAGATTGTAATCATCCAGGCAAATATCTTGTTGTCTTATTATCAATTAAACTTAGCAGCAAGTGGATGATCGATGATCAACCAGTCTTATCATTTTTTCTATACTATTGTGTAAAGTGACCAAACAGTACTACTTTAATTATCTCTTTGATACTGCAAGAACCCTTTAATTGCGATTTATAACTAGAATCTTTAAGTAAAAACCCATCCATAACTATGAGAGTTATCCTTATCAAACGTTCACTCATTATTTGGATACTGTTGGATAACACATCATATCATACTCTGGTGTTTTGCACATAAAACTTTTCCAGTCGTCATTTACATCGAAAATGTATCGAAATTAGACGGATACGTCTGCCTCTTGGAGTGTTTTTGAGGTGAATCAAGTAATACTTCATGGCTATAACAATAACGTTTTATTACCACTTTATTTAAATCATTTTCACCAACTAATACACCTGGCGTATAATAAACTTACCCTGTATCCTTTTCTGCTGTGGTTTTTATTACTTCTGTTCTTGTAGGCAAGTTGCACAAGGAACCGCGACTTTCAAGAAACATTGTCGTCTAACAAAAAGAAAGAAATGGTATACATATATGTTCACCTATCATGTTTAACTATACTTGAGTAATGTTCTACACCCGCAAGTTATACTTCCTAAGCAACAATCAACCGATGTGAGATTTGAATCATAAAATTTATGACGAGTCATTAAAAGCAATAAACGAAAATCTAGTTGAATAAATTATGTAGCCATCTCTTTTAGAAGCCTATACAGGACGAGCATAAAGTCATATAAAATATATTCTTGACGTCGAACATGGATGGATGCGACAAATCAACCTTATGCGACATAATGAAGCTATGCAACCAATTTCTGAGAACTGCCCCGGTAGCCATTTTATGTATTTTGTCACTGCAGTTAGTTATGATACTTCTCGTGAGTTACAATCAATTTTGAAGAAGCGGTAACACTCCTTTGACCCCTGGCGCTTAAGTAAGTTTACACTGCTGGATCTAAGAGTCAATAAAGCAAAAAGAATTACGGCTACGTAAGTTAAGGGAACTAATAGTGCCTAATATCATTGTAAGGTTTTGAATCTCATCCAGTTATATCAAAATTAAGGACATGATAACACAATACATTTCGATTCATTGCGCCCACAAAATACAAGAGTGACAACAGGCACTTCCATGAGTAATCTATCTCTGTTAACATTAAAAAGCAGTCTTGGCCCTCGTAATGATGGACATCTTTGAAGCGATTCTGACCACGTAGCTATACATAATAACCAACAAGCTATTAGTATCTCCAATAGTATATCAGGAGAAAGAATGATCTATGTAAACAACAAGGAAACTGATGGCTGCTAATAACGGCCATTTAAGACGAAAAAAGCCCTTTAACCTACAGTAGTATATTTGAATACGATCAAACATGGCTGAAATCCTCTTTAAGAAACACACCTGATCATGTGTTCCAATAGCTAGTAAAACATGAAGCAAACCACGCTGTTCACCAGAGAAAGGGTTGGACACTGGTTTCCAGCCGTCGCACGTAACAACAGGATACTAGGGTAAAGAGAAAACGGAAAAAAATTAGAATAGTACGCCTGTCTAAGTATCAACATAGATGTAACCATTTCCTACGCATGTTTAACGTCGGTTGTTCCATATTCCCGCGGGTTTGACCGGTTTCTGTTCAGTTGGTCTCTTTTATTAAGCTGCCACTGGCACGTATTATCTGAGACCACTTTGTGACAAGTTTTCGTTGGTCTTCCTCTGGAAGGATGACCATCAACAATGAGTGGGATGACACGATTAATCCAAGGACTGCTCCTCGCAACATGTCCGAACGATCTGAGCCTGTTTGCGCGAACTACTATTTCAAGTGGAGGCAAGTTCAATCTCTGTCGCTAAGAGTTGGTGGATACACGATCAGATAAACGTACATTGCAAAAATAAAAAGCACTAAACAAACTACCAAAGGTAGCATCACCTGAGCTTATCAATTGTCTTCACAATTTAGTCTCTTTTTGATACATGTCATTTCTTACTTAATCACGTCTTGCACAGGTTCATACAAGAAACGATTATGCAAAAGAATGACATATTAGTTTAGATATAGACAAGAAAAAATAATTAAAATAATACCTTGGACTTCAGTAAAGAAGTTGAGGTTTTCCTGTTTCCAAATGACATACACACTTGGTTTGTTGGAATTTTCACAATGCCTACAAGCTGACAATGCGAAAAGTTTCTATGTAATTAGTTGTACAGGATACGCAATGAAACAAGTCATAGAAAGATATATACATGAAGATTATTCGTAGCATTGAATTACGTTTACTCAGTAACAAGTTACAGAAATGTGATGAATGAAACCTTTCAAAGCTCAGTTACTTTTATTGCACAGTCACAAAGAAATTTATCGCAGCCTAGATCTCTCAAAAAGAATTTGACCGTTAGTTCCTGGACGACAAATATAAGCAATGAGATTATTACCATTGTAGATGAAGAGTTGTGGAAATATATGGCACAAATTCAAATACAAGAATTTCCTGACTTTTACTCTATCGCTTATCCAGATTTAAAAGATTACAGCCCGTTTAAAACTGATGCGATGTGGATCGCTATTATATTTGCCTGACAGTTTCATGAAATGAAAACACATTGTTTTGTCTACCAGACCATACAATTACGTCGTGAGCCCCTAAAATGATATATTGGCCCCTCGAGTCCCTTTGATTATCTGCTGAACAAAAGGAATATCGTATTTCTGTGACGGTCTCAATGATTTAGATGACTTGTTGTGCTAAAAGTGAACTCCCTGTCAGATCACGCTTGCAAAGTGCTTTCGCTTATTGATCTAACGTAGGTATGTATCTATGTTTTTGAGCAAATTACGTTTTAAACAATAATTTACAAATTTCAATGGGTCATTTATAAACAATATCTAAATTGCCGTACACTGACCATGGAGTGCTACCATCACTTGGGTGGTGATGGCACTGGCCTCAATTTTCTTCACAAATAGGAAAAGGCCTCTTATTTTGACATACGTCGTTTGTGAGACAAACCAGATTCTTTTATTTCCTTCGTCGAATTCCCATTAAAAATATGAGTTTCGAATCAACAAGGATAGATGTAAGGCGTTCATTATCATCAAAATAAGCACTGCACTTCCGTGAGAGATTAACGTCGGTGATATTAACATCAACAATATAAACCTTCCAGTCAACGCCATGATTAAAAGCCATAACAGACTCCAAATGGGTGAATTCTTTGAAAACACAATACTTACCGCTGACGTTTTACACCGTGCGCAGAGTCATTAATATAAGATTACTCATTGCTATTTCGATATTTTAATTTACACTGCACCTAGGCTAGACACGTTGATACTGATGACACATGGAAATCACCTTTAGTTTAACACTTGGAAAATATTTCAAAGAAATCCTAGACCATGAATGAAAGTAGTGACCCAAACCAGTTAAGTAAAAACAATGTAGCACAGCCACCTATTGCGTTCAAGTTTTCAATAGTTTGTCATAACAAAAGGCAAACCATAGATGCATCCTACCTATCTAAACAAAAACAAGCCACATCGTTTAAGCATCGTAGGCCTACAGAAAATCGAAAATTCATATCAAAAACAAACCTCTTACTCTCCCTCCAGTTTTGGTCTTTCGATGGCAAATGATTACATATATAACTTGTCAATTTTCTGTTGAATACGTCAACAGTGTAAAGACTTATCTGAATCAATAGTCCACGCCCTGTCATTAGGTCACGTAAAAATCCCCACTTCTAGAAACAAAACGTCGTACATGGGCTCTTCGTTACAAAGGAATTTCCGGGCAGACCTTACTAAGTTGTAGCCTTCCGTATTATACTAATTTCAAAATGGCGGCAAAATCGGCCAACGGCATAATTTTGATTCTCATCAAATTTGCCAACACATGCTCATGTGGGTCATAGATGCAGGCTGATATTAAAATTAGAATCTAATTGAGTAGAAAAGCAGAGGGATACAACTAAAGTGTTAAAAACCATCCTAGATTTCTCATCTTCCTATGACATCAACTCTCTGCTTTTAGTGTTGATAACGTGATCGCCTAATTGGAATCTTCTCAGCTGCGTACCTAAAGACTATTAGTGGCATTATCTTTGTCTTTGTAGCACCATTGGACAGACAAGGAAACTTTCTATTCATCTCTGAATGAAGGCTTCAGTAGTGGAATCTTATAAAAACTCGCCACAGCTGATCTGCTGATATGTGTATTTGTGTGATTTCCTGCTAAGATAGTCACGAGTATCTGTATACATTATATCTACTACGCAGAGAATCTTTGTCTCTGTTATTTGTTCATCAATACATTACTTGTTTCACTCTTACCCTTTACTGTTCTGATATTGTGTAGCAATGGAGGATTTGGTCTCCTTCTCAATGCCATTAATTTATATTGAACTCTGTAACCAAGAAATAATAAATATTGTTGGGGTTTTGGGGGTTTTTTGGGGGGGGGGTACTGAAACGCTCACCACAGCCTTATTTTTCTCCTATCTCTTTAATTTCGACTAAAAAATGCCCCAGAAGAAGAGGATCGCCCACCGAGCAGTCTCAACCTCTAACCAAGATAAAGAAGCTTAAGATAGCTGCTAGCTCGTCGATCTGAGTTACTGTGAGTCTGGACACTCCTGTCAGTTCGATAGCAGAAGGCAACGCAGGTATCATACACGCGGAGGTGAAACATTCGAAAGGTACACAGACTGTATGTACCGGCAAACGACCGAGTTAGCAAAACAGCTTCAATCTTGGCTGGTCAAATCGCCTTGGGTGTTGCGTCACCGCTAATGTGACGCCACACAACAATAAATGGGTTTGTGCTATTCAAAACTGGTATATTACAAAATGACTAAAAACTGGTAAGATCTACCAAACTTTGAACATTTTGAACATTTCAGACGCCGCTAACAAATCTAGGCTAACTTGTCAGTAAGATTAAAGACGTTTTCCGTATCTAATTACAGGGCATGAGCTGCAATGTTGATGGCTACAATACGCCTTTGAGTGCACTGCTAATCAAGTCTGGTAAGTGGGTTTTAGTGGCTATGACAAACACTGACTGATTCCTAAGCACCCTTTGAGAAACATGTTGATTCTCGTGACTTCCCATGAAAATCAACATCCCATGTGTAGGTATCCATATCACACATTTTATGTGGCATGCTGCTTATGGATTGCATCATTCCCTTGACTGATATCTGATATCAGTGACTTCGCAGCATGTTATGAGTACTGTCAAATACCTTGGGGTTACCAATTACTACCTACAAAAAATGGCTTTTAAAAACCGATGAGACGATTCTTTTTAAGCACAAAAAAGCAATCAGTTCCACATAAGTATTTTTAATACTATAATTTTAAGGTGCCTCAATTGTTCTTAGTCTCCTACAATAGCAAACACTACTTCCTGCCTCTATCTCAACGTTGCTTTCAAGTCCACTTTAAAGACCCATTTCCCCTATCAAATTTATTATTAAAAAACTGATAAGAACAAGGCAAGATAAAAAAATACGTTACAAAAAACCTCAAGGTTAAGCAAAGTACATCAAGTTGGATTTACTAAGAAAGCTGTAAGTCCTAATATTCTGCGAGGCTTAAGTTCTCATCAATAAATTTTCCATAAAATCAAAGGTAAAGAAGTTAAGGGCTGTTAACTGAAATGTTCGGGATTTAGACTCTTTTTAGAAAGTCTTTTCTTTTCAAAGAGTCGACGAAATGGACGAGGAATGGGAGCAACAACCCAAAATAAAGTATCATTAAATTGACATTAAAGGCGTTTTCATTTTATCGTTTACACTACAAAGCCCCAATAATATATACCCATGCTTGTGCATACCCAGTTGAGTACGTCACCACACGTTCACATCAACAACTGAGGCAAACTTTAACTACCTAAATTAATCGAGTGGACACTACAATGATGTGCTATGGGGATGCCGTCACATTAGTTAACAAAGAAACCTACCTGGTCTTTTGCCGTAGATGCAAATTTACTCCACACTTCAACAATGATAAAGTTGTCCTTCGCTCGCTGTAAAAACCACTTGTTCAGTACAACTGGAGTGACCTAAATAGATTGATACTATCTCATCAGGGCAAAAAGGAAACAAAAATAAGCTCTGCATTGTAGCTATACAAGATTATTTCACAAGATATAATTCCAATTCCTATTTTCTGTGTGCAGGAACATTTCCTAAAAAACTTTCTCTTACACTAAGTTAGATATTTGATTGCAATCAGGATTAAAAACATAGAAACCTCATCTGCTAAAAAAATAGATCAGGAAACATAACTATTACAAACATCTCTTCAAAAATCGATTTTTAAAACGAACTTATTCTACATTGGATCCTCTCCAACAACTAACTTTCCTTCACAACTTCACGTGTTCGTGAACGCTGCCATCGAAGGGGAACGCTGCCACATTACTTCCTACGTTGAGTTCAATTTTACTGCACTCTTTACTCTAGATTACATTTAAAATTTGTTAATTTTCGCATTCAAATTGTTGAATTTTCCCCAAATTGTCAGTCGATGAGTATGGTTGTCTCTCTGCTCACAGCTATGCAACCGTCATGGTTCATGCACTCGGATGATAAAGATGCGAAATACAAAAAAAGGAAAACGACAAAAGAATTTCGGCAGACGTTAAGTGTTTGTTTTTCAATTTAGAAAACTAATTATTATGATGAAATTGAGTCTTTTCTTTGCGTACTGAACACCCTCCTAAACATATGCTTTGTCTGCAGCTAAATAACAATAATAATATAAAAACAAAAAATATATATCCTTACATGTATTAGGATTAGGCATAAAATTACGACTGATAAAAAACTGCAAAGTAACCACGTTCTAAAAATAACTAAAGATGTTACATTGTCTCATTTACACAATCATGATAACTTTGTTGCATGTTTGTATAATTACAATCAAATGAATGTATCAAAGAAAATTATTCCTTACCTGCATAAAATCGAACATGGGATTACTGGAATTCCAACAAATATTTGACCTGACCGCATCACACCAAAACATCCGAATAATCATGTAGAGATTACATGCAAAGTTGAAATTTGACCAATTCAATGAATCACCGCTCTGAATGGTTATGTTCTTGCCTTGATCAACAGAAACCAACACTTCCAGATGCAGATTTTCTGTTTCTTCTAACGATACTTGGGGATAACTATCCTCCACATGAGAGTCTGTTATTTCACTTGAAACTGGATACTCTATGCTTTTCTTGAGTTTATCAGTGTAATGCACTTTGTCCTGGCTCGTATCAATGACGTCATTTTCTATACAGTCCGAAACTGATGCCCCTTCCGCAACTAGCTTCACCATAACCTGGAAAGACAATCAAACATGATCACGAGTCATCGATACTCACTTTTATTATCTATCATCTATCAGCAGGTTATAAATTAAACATACTCGCAAATACACTACTACCTTATGTCTTATTTTCTTCTCTACTTCATAAGAAAACCCTTACATAATTACTCTTCATGTTTACTTTCTAAATTTTGTGTTTTCTTATCCATTTCATTTCATTTTCACCTGTAAAGAAAATTTTCCTTCATCAGCCTTGTCGCTCTTATTATCTCCTAAACCGTCCCGAGGCAGCTCTTCTTTGGCCCTGCTGGTGGTCTCCGTCCAGGTACTCCCAATGCCAATATGCTTCCGGTCTCATCCTCTCCTCTGCGACCGACAAACATGGCCAACCATCTCAATCTTTTCAATAACAACACCTCATTCAACTGCTTCACCGCACATATTCTCGCAACTTCTTTACTTCTTACAATATCTTTCCAGGTGACTCTTGCCATATAGTACAATATCCTACTATCACTGCTTATCATCGTCTGTTCAAACGTCTACGTCATACCACGTGTCTCTGCGCCATACAATGAAAGAGGTCTGACGAAGGCACCATGTACATATACTCTATGTACAAAACGGATATTTTGTTGTTTATGCGGCTGGCTGTTGCTCTCCAATTGGACTATGCTCACTCGGCTCGGCCGTTCGTCTCGAGAAATTGCCCAAAGTAACAAAACTCCTTGCCTTACTGATGTTTACCCTCAGTCCTTTACCTTCTCACGACTTCTTTCATGCTTTCTGCTGTCAACACCAAATCATTGACATAAAGGAGAGGGTGTTCTTTCCTGCACTTTGCACTCTCCCCTAACTGTTCTTTCAAGAACAACCTTATATTTAGGTAATTGAGAACCTCGGAAACTCTAATCTTTAGTCAGTACAACAAAAAGATGATATTCTCCTATGTTAATCCTCAACTATGTCGACATTTTACAAGATGAAATCAACTTAAAAGAAGTAGCACGAAAATCATAGTAATGTAACAGTACCTAACACCTGACAATTTACAAGATCTTGAGGTCCCCAAACATTCTCGTATTGTCAAAATTGTCAAACTCACATCTAAGTGTCCTATAGTTGTCTCTCCTGCAGAATGTTGATGACCATTACGATTGCTGTCCATTGACTTCACTGAATGCTTATCTACTGTCTCTTTGGCCATAATAGGTACATTTACGTGAAGAGCAAAGGACGGTGCCTGAAGAATATGACGTAACCAAATGCTGCCGCTTCCGAAGAAAATGGGCTGTGGTGTAAAATTTCAATGTAAAATGTTAAAAAAACATGTTCTCTGTAAAATTTCATCGTAAAGCCTATTGCTTCATGGAATCGAGGATGCGAAAGTAAGACATTTGCTTAGATAGTGGGACAGAGATGGTCCAAAATACAGCGAAGGTTACATCTACCCTACTTATTGATATGCATTTTGCATTCAAATATCATTTTTGTCATATGCCCTTTCCCTTTTAATGAAGACGTTGGGCGGCCTCAGTTGTAGGCAATAGAAATGCTCCTCTTTGTTACTATTTTAATAGAGGTGTAGTAGAGGTGAGTGTTATTCCTAATTTTTGTCAAATGTTGACTATCAGAGAGATAGCATGGCTAGTCTTACAAGTTTTCTGGCACTTTCAGAAGTGTACTATTACGCAACTTGTATACTCATGTACGACATTGAATTATGGCGTTTGATGTTTAAAATTTGCGGAGTTTCACAAGGAGCTAAGGTATCTAGGATAAGAAACATTCGACTTGCATTATGTGGAGTAATCATGTGAATCATTGAGAAATGATTTGGTTGCA
Source organism: Carybdea cf. marsupialis auct. non (Linnaeus, 1758) (assembly GCA_010016065.2). Taxonomy (NCBI): domain Eukaryota; kingdom Metazoa; phylum Cnidaria; class Cubozoa; order Carybdeida; family Carybdeidae; genus Carybdea; species Carybdea cf. marsupialis auct. non (Linnaeus, 1758). Next base: position 9,307 of record JAAAKL020004180.1, on the reverse strand, counting down.
CGTTTCGTTTGTCGTTACTTGATATTGCTAACTTGTACTAAGATAAATATAACAAGTACAAGAAAGATGTTAGAATTAAAGACAGGAGACTGTCAACTTGTAGATAAACGCTACGAAGACTAATACGAACTTTCGTATCATTCTATTGTTAAGCCGATTCAACAAAGTGAAAATGAAGAATAGCTATTCTTTGAATGAACAGACTCTAGTATTTAAGATAGTCTAGTTATTGAGTTTAGATTTATTAGTCTCTTGTTGCCTGCCGCTACATATTTTATAAGTGCACATAACATTATATATCAATGGGATTTGGGAAAAGGGTTGCTACTTGTACATTGCAATGTCATGTCTGTAGTATGTAGTACAGTAAATGACGTTATATCCAAAATCGAAAATTCATTGGGTCCATTTATGGACCATTTCGATAAAACCAAAGACTCTTCCATACCCTAGTCAAAGAAGGTTTTTCGAGGCCTTCCTCTCCGCCTCTCCTCCACGTCTTCGAACCTCCCTTTGTATTAATGATTTCGTGGTACAGCCTTCTTTTCTTTATCTTTCTTCACCTTATCTCAGGCAAACTCGTTTGTTTTCTGTTCTCGCCTTGAGATATTTAACGTTTCCTATGCTATGTCTTTCCACGCTTCAGTCACTTAGTTTCCTATGCTATGTCTTTCTTCTCCATGATTTACTTACCATCCAAACCTCACAACCGTATGATTAAGTCAACTAGGGCTTTTCTGAGTCTAAGTACGTTAGCTAATCCGATGGTTCTATTTCTTTTTGGTAAGGGTAACTAAACACTTAACCATAACTCGAGAATTTAAAACATTTGGTTTCACAAAATCTCTAAGGTTTAGACGTAACTGTACTTGAGCAACTGGTAACATAAATTCTTGTACTTAAATGCTTCATTACCAAACACTACTCTTTGATTCGATTCCCATAATAAAATACAGTCATTTAAGAGACATCTCGACTCCAAGTTTCATTGCTTGTATTACTGCATGAGCAGTATTTGAGAAAGAAGATACTGATTAAAAAGTGACTAACGTTATACGTCACCTTGATAGAAAGTTAGACGGAGATTCATAGCCACGATATTCCCCATGAATTCTTTCCAGATCCGAACAAAGCAACACTGGAAGACCGATTTTGTATACAAATTTGCGTCTTGGAGATGAAAACAACTATTAGGATGCAATGCGTACTAAGGGAATAAAAGGAACGGCCAATCACAAAGCTCCGAGTGATTGCTAATAGCAAGATCGGCAAAATGAAGCGCATTGCCCAGTGATTGTGCACGATTTACACTCGATACAACTGAGATTTCCATCCACTATCATGGTGGCTATCGGCCACATTTTCTACTTATATTTATGTTAGGTATACATTAGTTTGAAAAAGGCTCCGACGCAAAAACAGCGAAGTCAAATTTTATGAGTTACAATGGCCGCTCTTTAATAACAGATGTAAAACTGCTTACATGTTTCTCTTCTTTGGGTCTGTAGAAGACACTGAATGTAACTCGGTGCGTCCACCAACTCTCGACAACCTCTCCAGTAAATTGGATGGGGAAGGCTGTGTGGTGGCTAAAATGAACCGCTGCATGAAAACAAAGACAGTAAATTTATGCAATAACTACGCACAGAAATACCACAAATAATAAATATGGTTGTTACTGCATGGAGGAGGATTTCTATTTAATACCGTTTCAACCAACAATTAATAACACAAAGGTATTGATAAGAAAAGGGCAGTGGGTCGAGTTAATGGAGAAAGTCCAAACAAAATTAGGTCGAGGTATTATTCACATGCGACAGCCAACGCAAGCATGAAAACACAGACTTGAAAACACAAACAATAAAAAGGCAGAGTTTATTACTACGTACAGTATGATGGCAAAATAGAAAAAACGACAAACGGCAAAAAAATTGGGGGAAGGTAATCAAATAAACAAAAGTATGAAAATTAAACAAGGGCTTTCGGAGTGCTGCTCATTAGTCTGGTGACTGTACAGCTGAGATTTATTAAAACTTAAAACAGTAAAATATACACGTAAAACGTTTAAAATGTATTATGACCTTCAAAAATTCCTACATCCTACCTAAAACGTGTCACTAAACAGATGCCTACAATAATAAAACTTCGTAATAGAATGTTGAAACTTACAAATTCAATTCTAAACTTCCTATCTACAAACCCGAATTCTACAGAGAATCTAAAAAAGGCCCGGTATCAAATTGGTTAAAAAAAAGTTAATTAAGATCTTCTGCAGCCTTCAGATATCTTCCTTAGTTGAAATAAGAAGTCTGAATTCACTTTTTACTTTCTCTTTATGTCGCTAAAATTTCTGTCTCCATTACTTTGAATCACCGATGTTTACACCCTTTCGTGGTCATAATATTCAGAGCATTAAAAATTAAATACATAAAAAAAATTAAATCAGAGGCAAGTGAAACAAATAAAAAAGGAGTCTAAAAACATCTAACTTTAAAGCCAAACCTTCCTATTATTCTTAAGGAGAAAGTCTTTTTTCAAGACAAGTGCCTTCCAATGTCAAAGGAGAATGCTCGATATACTACAAGCTGATCTTGAGAAAAGAAGATTTGCAATGATAAATTTTAATAGATACTAGAGGGAGGGGGGGGGGTGGGGTGGTGGTGGTGTGGGTAGGTAATGAGTTGACCACGATTTTGAATCCTGTTTATGACATACTCTCCTATTTCTCAAGTATCTATTCAAAAGCTGATTTTAAAGATACTTTCCAAAGGGAAATGATAAATGGAAACCAAATTTGAGATTGTATGCTATCCTGAAGCAAATCTACTTTTCACGTCATATAAACTTTCTGAAGCAATGCTAATCATATGTATTCTACTGTGTGTAATTGTTACGAGCGTAGGTCAAATGACATTTTGAGAAGATTTTGTTTTCCCTTACGCCTAAGAAGACCATCGTCAGATAACATTCGAATCAGTAGCGGGTTAAGGAGAAGAAACGGTACTAACGAGTTAGTAGTTAACAGGGCGAAGATTTCCGGTATTTCTCTGATAGACAGCGGTTGTAGATGATAGATACACAAACATGTCACATTGTAGCGATAGGCGGGTGAAAGGTGGAACATAACGGTATAGGTTGTGGGTGAATTGTAGATTGACAGAAATAGTTGTTTACGGGTGTGACAGGTTCGTGTAAAATAGTGGTTGTGGTTTGTAGGGTATTAGAAGTAATTGGTTATTTACTGTCAGGCGGTAGTGAATGGTGACCAGTAGGTCCACAGGTCGTAATTGCAGGCGGATGGCACAGTAGTACGAGCACACTGCTATAGAGTAAATATATAGGATACCATGGGTTGTAAAGGTGTTGGAAGATAAAGAGTTAGTCACACGAACTGCAGATTGAAAGTATAAGGTGGTATTAGGTTGTTGTAGGAGTGACGGTAGGTATTTCTAATGGGCGATAGCAAGTTAGAGATAGATACAGAGACTTGTAGCAAGGTAGGAATGGTTAGTTTCAGTAAGATACACAAGGATAGGAGGATGTAAGTATAAAATTTATCTATTGGTAAGTAGGAATAGGTATAGGTAGTTGTAGGCAGATAGTAGATAGGGGTATAGATGTGTAGGTAGATAGTTGAAGATCGTTAGAACTTGTAGGTAGGCGTACTTATAGGAACGAAGAGGTAGTTTCAGGTAATAAAGTGTGGTTGTAGGTAGTCAGGAGGTAGTAGTAGTTGAAGATGGATAGATGTAAGTAGATACATGTAACTGTAAGTAAGTTAGTTGGAAGTAGGTAGAATTAAACTGTTGACATAAACAACTCAGTATTTGAGAGTATCAATTCTGCGATAGTACAATACCGGCTACGCATTGTACACCTTTACCTCTTTAAGTTAAAGAAAATTAAAAAGTAACTCTTCTAAGGTAACTCTTATTCTTGTAGGAAGCCCTCCTCTTGATACTCGTATGCTACATTCTATGGTGGACTGTGGTAGTTAGTAGATGTGTCTGTCCAACGCATGCCAGCGTGTAAATCGGACGTTAAACCGGACATGATGGGGAGCAGGGGGATAATAGTGTCTCCAAAGTTTGTGCTGTAGTCTCATCATGGTAGCTATTACGGCCAGAGAGAGCGATTCGACGAGATCCTAAAATGGATGTGGAAACCTCCCTACAGTTCTTTGTTTGTCATATGGTGTTCCAAGAACGTATTGTATGTGGCTCTAAACATTTTTGGATACCATCAAACTAATTTCCCGTTAAAGTTTACTACTAATGCATAGAGCTCTAATTTACATTAAAATGAATAATGATTTAACTGTTTTTTTTATTTTAGTTCTCATTTTTCTCTGGATATCGTGCTTTCCGAATATGGAATCAACTGCTTAATGTTCTCCGCGATAGACCAAGTTAGAGTAATGTATATATATATACACGTAATAGCAAAGTACGTATACACTACAGATAACGTTACTAATCTAGATGTCGCACATGTCGAGGATAACTGCCTTATGATAGGTCGCATGAGAACAGATGCTTTCAAAGAAGTTCGGCGACAGAACGCAATAGAAAGCAGAGGAAAATCACCTCCAGAACGAAGCTTTAACAAAATTTTAGACACTTGTGTAAGATAATTAACACAATTGTCTTTTATGAAAGTGGTTCCTAAATGTTCGGTAAAAACCTGAATTATTTCTTAATGACACAATAAATTTCTTCGCTAAAAAAACACTGAAGCTTCAATGGAATCTACTATAGGCATTCCCATACTCAAAAGAAGTCCCTTGCACAAACATCCCTGACAGAGACAACATTCTCTCTATCACAGGCAATCTTTAACTAATCGCATGTCTGCAACACTGACATCAATAACAGCTGCTTTACAAAGGCCACTAAAGTGTATGCTTGGAGAACTCCCGAGATTATACCACTATTAGAAGAAAGGTGTCCACGAAGAAGCACCTGTATCATCTCTTGTTGTTCTATTAAATCTCTTCAAAGGGTTATTTTCAACAGCTTAGTATACGTATCGTAGTAGGAAAAAGAGGCATCGAAACCATTAACATCCTTGTCACAGAATTTCTCATTCGAAGCAATGGATCATAAAAAGCACCCTTCACTAATAGTAGTCAGCTCATCAAATGCTTAGGGCAGTATTAACCACTTGAATCTCTTACAAATTTATGGGACCTGAAGGATAACAAGCGAACAGTAGGACCCCGAGCAATCAAATGTCTGCTCTCCGTGGTTGCAACAACGACGCTTAGCCACTTAGCTACTTTCTCTTACCAACAAATGGAGATATTTGAGTTGTCTATATTTTTACATTGCGTCACTACAATTTAACAAATGTTTATGACTCAACTGTTTCAGTGACCTGGCTATATATCTATCGGACTGGCCAGTCTGTATCAGTTCATCTACCTCTACACTTTTCCTGTTACAATTGGGCTGCTAAAGAGAGCTATATTGTCACCACTCCATTATTAGTTATCTAGTTACAAGCGCCCTTGCAGAACCTTACAGAGAAACAAGCCTTACGATCATCAATATCGGTAAGCTAGCTGAGTTCTGCGTCGGCAAACATAACAGTGCACTGAGTCACAAAGGTGAGGTTATAAATAGATGCCATTATCGTTCCTGAATATGATCGAATACATCTTCAAACAATATAGGGGAACCTTAAGAAATATTTTCTATTAACAAACTACAGAGAATGTAGACATTCCTTTCCACAAAAGACCTCGCAGTCATTATTCACAGGGTATGACCTATGCTCGTTAAGTTGCAATATAACATGTGCCTCGAACTTTATATCCAACCGAATCAAGGGTTAACTCGACAGCGGTACAATGCATATGGTCATTTCCACCGTAGTCAGAATATATTGTACTACAGTTTCTCAGAGTGATAAAAGAAATGTCTTCACGTAATGCGAAGCAATTCCATGTAACACTGAACTTCGCGTGTAGAATAAATAAAAGGGTAATGAAACATAAACACATAAATTACGCGTCATAGGCCTAGAACATACTCTCATATTAACATAATGTTGACTTTTGTTGGTTGGACGCCATAAATGTTACTCCAGAAACAAAGCAAAATATACTTGCAAAAATACCACAACGAAAATGATGACACATTTCATTACATATTAAACTCCGGTCCACGCAATAAAAATGACGATTTGAAACCTACAAAAGATTTAAGACAAAACTAAACTATAAAAGTATCCAAAACTGCTTCAATTGATAGCTTGTCTTGTCAAAACATTTTGCGCCGTTAGATTTTAAAGGTTTTCGGTCATCTTTTATTTCTTTATATGCTCTACTCTAGAAAAATAGTTCCCAACAGCAGCCCGTCTGCTTTTTCAGTTCGGTTCTCAGAGTCTTAGCAGATCTATTACTTTCAAGCTCCGTGATCAGTCCTTCATTGTGGCTCGTAACCCATTCCATGCTCCCTTTTCAGGCCTTGACAAGGATAAAATTACCCAGAAAGATCTGATAAGATTACAGCAAGTCTCAGGAGCCCAAACTTGATAACAAGTTGCTACCTCATTGTGTCGTTTTAGGATCCAAATATTTAACTCAGACAGCAATGTATGTCGAAAAAGGCAACATGGCAATTGACGTCAATGAACTGCTATATTTATGAGAGCAGTCTCTCTTGACTATGGTCACATTGAAAACACAAAACAGATTCTAAATCTAGTATAATTGCTGCACCTTTTTATGTGGATGTAAGAAACAAGATATAAAATAGCTAATCTATAATAAAATATTGTGTGGTCTGTTATCTTCTTACTGCAATGTTTGTAGTATGCCAGGCAGATTCAACATGATGCAGATATTTCTATTCGATGTAATGTGTCAGTAAAATATTAGTAAACTATTCGATAGGGCCGTCGGGATTACGGCATAATTTGAAAACGTATTGTTACATTAAGCATTGCAATGAAGCTTTGCAATATTCATCCTTTCTTGGAGAGTCGTAGCCACCTTGTATGATTACATCATAATGCACGTCATGCAGTTATACTACAAAAATGTGACTTAAGAGACAGCTATGAAATTTCCCTTTTAGTAGCTCAATCGGGTAAGGGACACACTATTACTGAGAAATAAGGTGCATTTGCCAACGTCGTTTGAAAAAGAATCTCTTGCAAAATCATATTCTATTCTGCATAGCCTATTTTGGGGGCAATTGTGAGGTCCAGGACTAAATGTTTTAAGTAAATTCTCAACCTTTCTGCAGTACTTGAATCCCACAGCATGCATAGCGGCTATCTTGGTATATTGGTGAAGATTTATTTCTTGTGCAGCTAATGTCACACAGGTTAAAATTGGAAAGCCAAACATTTTCTTGTTAACTATTAACGTTAACTTTCTACTTTCCCTATTTGCTATATCATACCCAGAGTAATTTTTGGTTGTAGCACTAAAAAACCGCGATGATCTGACACTGAAACTTAACCAATTGAAACAGCGTATTCAGATTTGTGTAAAAAAGACAAGCCAAATGGACAGTCACTGATATTTTGTCAAGTCTTTTTGAATCACAATTTGATCTAATCATATCAAAATACCTCACTTGAATTCTAATATGTAAAAACATTACGTCCTAACTACCTCTTACTTATCTTAATTAGGAAGCGGAATACATTTTGTCAATTTTTGGAGTGGAATCGCGCAAATAAAGATCGCTAGTGTGGAGTATATGAATGGTTGAAGAACCTTAAACATAACAAGTTAAAAAGCAAGTCAACTCTTACCTCTGCCATTATACTTTTTAGAGGCTACTCTCACAACTTCAGACTTAGACGCATGTGACTCCGGGATCCCTACTGGAAAACTATACTCCACAAAGAATGTTCTAGAAAATAAAAGTAGTAGAAGCTGGTAAATGAGCAAGGCATTTTCTTAGTTCGTCCTAGACACCTTTTGCATTTAAACTCTCTAAACAAGTGGAAAGCTAACTGTTGGCATAAAAGAGACATCACTAGTTACTATTTGCTTTCTGCTTTTCCAACATTGGGCCAAAAACTATAGCGCTAAACCGTAAAAGTTGTTGAAAAAGTGTCTTGCTCCTAAAACTATGATCAAGTATACATGTGTTTCCATTTTATTGGGTGCAGATCACAGAATAATCTTTAACACAAAATTAAGTACGCACTTGTAGGTACAGATATTGAAATGAATTAGTTAGCCGATATTAAACGGCTACCATCAGCTTGAAAGTAACCACCATGTACATATGTTTCCTTCTTTTTTCTTCGATGATAATGGTAACAAAATATCTGCTAAGCATTACATTATGAACCCCTTAGCATGTTAGAAAAATAGCTGTTCCCAGAAAAACGGATTCAAGACATTATCCAAACGAAAAACTATTGTAAAGAATGCGAACAAGGCATTATAAGTGTATGTTAATAATGGAAATTTAAAGGTACTGAGAAACATAGAGCCCAACAAACTAATTGAAAGAAAAAAGAATATGATATCTTTGGTAGTAATTGGCCGTACTGAAAGCAATAACGGGGTAAAATAGACATACATGAATAAAGAATAGTTGTGTCATTGGATGCCCTAAATGAATCTTGAAACAAAGAGGGGACACGGCGTTTTACAGATTCATAAGAGGATTGGCAACTCAAGAAGTTTCTAAAGCTTTGCAATTACAGGCACAAAATTGTCATCAAATGCATACATGACATGAAATCAATGGCACATTGAAGGTTGTTTGTTTTGCCCTAGCTCTAACATAACCTTTGCGGACGAACAAGTAGAAAATAGATCTCTAAATACTCCAATATAACATTTCATATCATAGACTTGATACTGCTTGAAATAAATGTTAACGGTCTTTCGCAATTTAACTCACAAACTCGGGTTAATTAAACGAGTTACATTTGGAGACTTCAGCATTAACAGAGGACAATCAGGCTTCAGAAATGATCAGGAGAAGATGTTGTTTTACTTTAACGCAACCATTTCCTAACAAGAATGCTTGAGATATGTATATATATATATTTGAAGAGTTGGTTGGCACTAAAGAATTTGTAGATAACCTTAAATAGCGGAATCATATGTGTTCCAGAGACACGCGTTTCGTTGCACCCTCATCAGGCTGGTTCCGTGCAAAGAACGATGTTACTAAAAAGAACAAGCCTATTTATCCTAACTGACAACAAAGAAAAGGATCGAACGATATATTTTGGTGAGAAACCCTGTCTGAGGATCAGATAAGTAAAGCCGTCAGCCGCTGTTTCAGAGCTAGCCGAACTCGGGTAATTTTTACAGCGCAGAGAA